>CABHPP010145574.1:0-26592 GCA_902168425.1 Peromyscus attwateri
GTTCTATAAAATAGACTCTGAGTTTATAGCATAAACAATGGCATTGAAACACAGAGATCGGAACCAAAGGGACATGAACAGCTTGTTCCTGGAAGTCCTGGAATGTGAGCAAGAGTGAGCACGTGAGAGGTTGGGCTTCCATAAGCTGAGAGGCTGCACAGCCCTGGAGAGGAAGAAGTCCTGGAAAGCTGAGCCTTGTCTTGGGTCTGTACTGAGCCTCGCACACAGTAGGCACACTCCATGTAGAAACTCCCATCTGTATGTCCTACTTGGTAACTTAGGAGAGTTACACGGCACCCCTGCGTTCAGAATAGTGCTCGGTGCAGAGGAAGCTTTCCAAATGGTTTCCAACAAAAGAAGGATGCTGAGACCTTTGCACCATAAGGGGCTGGGTCTCGTTATCCAAGTCTGGAGCCTGATAAAGTCTCTTGGTTGATTTTCAGGAGGAATTATTTAACAGTCCTTAATACATAATTGAATAAATGACAACTGCATCCATCTAATCAGGTTAGAGGTCTATTGAGAAACACCTGGGCTTTGTCAACATTCTAACACAAGCAGAGGACAGCTATTTGCCCCCAGAACAGTGGAACTATTTTTCACTCTTTTGAGAAGTGGTTGTTAAAACATGTCAGCATAACCCGGTCCTTGTGGGCTTTGAAGCCATCTTCAGTATTAACAACTACACTGTGTTTTCATTTGTTTGTTTTTTACTTGTGTTATTTACAAGCTTAAGGTTTGTGGTGACGTTGTGTGGAGCAAGTGTACTGGCATAATTCTTCCGAAGGTTCAGATGGTTGCATGAGTTTTTGTAAAGTGAAGTATGTATTAGTTATATTCCTGGTGGCTGTGAATAATGCCTGTCAGAAAGAAAATACTCAAGGGCGGAGAAGTCTCAGAAGAAACAGACCATCATGGTGGGAAGGTCTGGTGGTGGGAGTGGCTCAGTCCACATCGGCAGAAGAGTAAGGGGACTTGCCAGGAAGCAAAGAGCTAGGGTTAGAACCGGAGGTAGATAGACCTTGAAGTGTCACACCCAGGGATATACTTCTGCTAGTGAGGCCACAATGGCCAAAGATTCCATAGCCTCCTACAACTGGGGATGAAGTGTTGAAGTCCTTGGGCCTATAGCAGACATGACAGATTCAACCCACAAGGTGGTTTGAAGTAAGAGCATATCACTTACATAGAATACTTTTATAGACTTCGTGGGCACAGCATAGTGTAAACAAACCTGCTTATGCCTTGGGAACAGAAGTCACATAACTATGTTACTCACTTTATTGTCCTGAAGTGCCACTGAACAACAGTGCCAAGCAGAATGTTAAAACAATGACCCATTCCGGTATATAGGCCTACCTCAAAGACACAATGGATTCAGTTCCAGATGTCTGAAATAGAACAGATATTACGATAAAGCAAGCAAAGCTCAAAGGAGGAAGAGCTGGATTTCCTCCTAAGTCTTTGTCCAGTCCCCCCCACCCTACCCCCATGTGACTCCCCCACCCCCCACCACACATGTAGTATCATCTAATCTTCAACTTGACACTAGTCATCTGTCAAGGCAAATCTTTCTTTAAAGAGCCCTGTTAAGGAGGCCAGGCCGAGGCTCTGTTTTGACAGGAGCTGTGTCTGAGTGAGGCTGCCTATGTCCTTGGCTTTAGCTGTTACTCTTATGACTCACCAATAACCTGAACTTCTCTGATGTAACAAGTTTTTGGAAGTTCTGTTGAACGGACAAATATTTCCCAGGACAGCCTGAGATGCCCAGACAATGTACAATATGCAAATTGACAAAGATCAGATTAACTCAGCAGATGCAGAAAATCTGGGTCTTTAAAGCAGGCATGCCTAGGGCATGCTTTGACAGTTTGCTGGGGCATTCCATTTCTGTTGTCCTGAGTCTTTAAGCTACTCACATAAGCACAAGAACCACAGTGCTGCAACTATCGTGAAGTCAAAAGCAAGCCACAGCAGGAGCCAGCACACCCTGAACGGTTTGCAGAAACTCCCTAGGCACCCAAGGTTGCAAAAAAATTCAGTGAAAAACACAACGCACACACCCCTCTTTCTCTACTGTAGAGTTTTCTAATCTTTGAACTTGTCAGTTGCTGCTTGTGACGTCAATCCTCCATGAAGATGCTTCACTTTTCATTGGTGTATGAAGCCATTCCTTGGTAGATAGAGGTTAGAGTTGTGCGTTCCCGAACCTTCTGCCTTGAGCTTTAAGCCAAAAGACCCCAGACAACATATTCCTACTCAATTAAGGTCAGAGATTAAGGTATGTGTTCACACTGGGGATATATACTTATGTATGTACTAGGTATTTATTTAAAGGACCCCTGTCCTTATGCGCAACAGGAATGATGCTGCCTCCTAGTGGAAGAAAAGGGGAAATCAAGAGAAATAGCCATTTTACTATAAGCTGTCTCAGACTCTATATTAAAATAAAAACTTCAATCTCTCTGCTTTTTAGGGATCTGATTCTGCAAGGTTTTTACAAAGTCTCTTTCTAAAGGTCTACACGTCTCTCTTGGTAGCCCATTCAAAGCTACCAACCAGCACGTTTTTGATAACTTCCTATGTGCTGGAACATGTGTAGAGAAACATGGGCAATGCTAGGTGGGATTTCTCCCAGAGCATGTGTAATTCAGTAGGGAAGACCAGTGTGCACCTTAAAAGCAATCCAGAAGAGCCAACTCTTCGTCTAAGTGGCTCATTCTATTGTATGGAGTCCATCAGGTGCATAACCTCTTGGACTCTGACCACAGAAGCAAGCTCAAACTCCACACTTTAGCTTCCAAAGATTTGCCAAATTTCTTGCTACTTCTCCATCACATTCTGTTTGAACCACGGTTTTAGAGTAGTCTTCCAGGGAGCCAGTCTCAGGCATATCACTAGAAATCTAGCCAACCATAGAGGGCAACATTGTCATAACTCAACTGGGAAGGACCTTAGGTGCATTCCTTCGATGCACTGTGTCCTCCTTAGGGTTACTGTTGCTGTCAGGAAATACCATGACTAAAAGCAGCTTGGGGAGGAAAGGGTTTAGTTAGCTTACACTACCATGTCACTGTCCATCATTAGAGGAAGTCAGGACAGGAACTCAAACAGGGCAGGAACCTAGAGGCAGGAGCTGATGCAGAGGCCATGGAGGAGCGCTGCTTACTGGCTTGCTCCCCATGGCTTACTCAGCCTGCTTTCTTATAGAACCCAGGGCCACCAGCCCGGGGATTGACACCTCCCCTGTGAACAACTAGTTAAGAAAATGCACTACAGGCTGGCCTACAGCCTGATCTTATGGAGGCATTTTCTCAATCGAGGTTCCCAGGTGACTATAGTTTGTGTCAAGTTGACATAAAACTAGCCAGCACATACTGTTAAGAATAAGCGTTGGCTGGCCGGGCATTGGTGGCGCACGCCTTTAATCCCAGCACTCGGGAGGCAGAGGTAGGCGGATCTCTGTGAGTTTGAGGCCAGCCTGGGCTACCAAGTGAGCTCCAGGAAAGGCACAAAGCTACACAGAGAAACCCTGTCTCGAAAAAAACCAAAAAAAAAAAAAAAAAAAAAAAAAAGAATAAGCGTTGGCATCCTTGTGACTGCTTTAGAAACCATGAAGCATTATAAGGAGAACGGGGCCACCTATCTGAATGACTTTGCTTGAATGAACTAAGAAGTTTGGCTGGCCTGGGAAAATCAGAACACCTGTACACTGTGTGGATACACCTTTCCTTACCCACGGTTGTAACAACTAGCTTCCACTCAGAGAAAAACTAGACAAAATTAGTTACAAGGAACATCTGACTACAAACCAGCCCAGAGTGGGGTGCAGTCCATGGAGCCATCTACCGTTCTCTGGGATCCTGAGCTCTCCCGTGCCTTGTGAATTTCTGAGACCACCCCACTGATATCCTATACCAAGTTTTGATCATCTCAAAACTCAGTGGACACTATTTCTTCCTCCTTAGAATCTTTTCTATTGCCATACTTTGCATTGTTGCAGCCTGGTTATGTTAAGGGTTTAGCTTTCATGTCCCCACCGTGTGTGATGTACATCTCTTGTTGCACTGTAATAAGCTATTGACTCCCCCAACACCTCCAGTAGGGGAAACCTGCTAATGGGTGAGGTTGTGTCTTAATTTTCTGTGTACTCCAGCATCTCTCCTAGCTGCTGGGTTTTTTGTTCTCTCTCTCTCTCTCTCTCTCTCTCTCTCTCTCTCTCTCTCTCTCTCAGTATATGTGTGTGTGTGTGTGTGTTTGTGCATATGTTAATATGTCAGTGTTTTAGTAAAGAGAGAGAGAGAATCACAGAAAATGCCGGAGTAGGTTGGATTTATAGAGAAGACTGGGTTAAGAAGGGACAGGTGGGGTACAGGGGAGACTTTCCTGCCAGGACAATTGTGAGCCAGACCATGTGACCACATGACACAAACAGTAGAGGACATGAGCCTGTCCGTGAGAAGCAAACATTCTTCTCCATATCTAATCAAGATTGAACAAAGTCCATTTTCTGCCTCCTTTTGTCCTTCCCAGAATGTCAAAGGAAGTAGGAATATGCCACAAAATGTGCAACTTGTGAACACATAGAAAGTCCTTTTCAGTTTCTGCTCTGAAATCAAGTCTTTGGGGGCTGCATGAACTCTGAGAACAAACTCCTTTGCATATAGCATCCTTCTCCCTCAACCTCCTACAGAAGTTTCTACACCCAGTGTCCTGCTCAAAGAGCATTTAGTGTGAGTTCAGAGCAGCTAGACTTCAGCCCAAATATCCTTGGCCTCTGCAATTACAGCATCTACCGCAGGCCTCACTTTTCTGTTGGTGATCTATTCCTTGAGGTTTAGGTTGAAGATTATTTTTTAAACAATGTAGGGATTGCATTTGAGAACAGTGGTCAGGGCTGTTATCTGGTCAGGCTGGGAGAGAGTAGAAAGTGTTGAGCAAAATCTTTTTTTCTGGACAGAGTTATTCTGAAACAAAGGCATTCTAGCTCTTGGGAGAATGAGTCAAATGATAAAGATGGCGATGTCATAAGAGATTTTGCTGGGAAAACAACTTTAAGACCACATTTCAAGATAGAAGACATCATACTACATGCTTCTGTTTCTCACGCATCTGCAAAGCATATGATGATGTTTTTAGAATCTTCACACTAGGGCTGGAGATATGGCTCAGTAGTTAAGAGTACTTCTTGTTTTGATTCCAAGCAACCATGTCTGGTGGATCACTGACACTCTCTTCTGGCCTCCACAGGCATTTGGGTGCATCCTCCCAGCCCTCCAAACATGTAACTTAAAATACCAAAAACAAATAATTCTAATTTTAAAAAAAGATAATTAAATGAATAACAGACCTAAAAGTAAAAGCCACCACTAGAGAACTTCTAAAAGATAACATAGGAGGAAATCTCTCTGACCTTGGGTATCCCACTGTTACTTAGATTCCACACTGAAAAGATACACCATAAAAGGAACTTCATCAAAATTGTAATCTAGCCAGTCAGGGTGCTTAATACTTGCAATTTCAACACTCATAGGCTGAAGCAGGGGGACCGGAAGTTTGAGACCAGTTGAGACCACAGAGAAAGGTGTAGACCAACCTGAGCTATACGAGACCCCACCTCAAAAAAAGATATAGACCAACCTGAGCTATATGAGACCCCACCTCAAAAAAAAGCAAACAAATGAACAAATATTAAAACTACTCTATTTAAAATGACATTGATTAATGGAGTCTAAATATTTACTTCCCACCATGTGTCATCTCCCTGCTGGGCATTAGATCATGGCACCTAATCCGATTCTCTATTACAGTGTATTGAAATAAGAATATAGCCGGTGGTGGCGCACGCCTTTAATCGCAGCACTCGGGAGGCAGAGGCAGGCGGATCTCTGTGAGTTCGAGGCCAGCCTGGTCTACAGAGCGAGCTCCAGGAAAGGCGCAAAGCTACACAGAGAAACCCTGTCTCGAAAAAAAACCAAAAAAAAGAAAAAAAAAAAAGAATATAAACACCTTAGGTTCACAGTAAAGATGACCACAGAGCTAGCCCTGGTAGTAGGTAGGTACATGTCTGCAATTCCAGCACTCAGAAGGTGGAGGCAGGAGAGTGGATTGGGAGGGCAAGGCTAGTTAGCACTGCTACATGACAATCAGCCCTGGAGATCAGCCCAGGCTAAGTGAGATCCTGTGTGAAAAGAAAGGGGGGGGGGACAAAGCATAGAAAAAAGTTTTAATTAAGATGTCTTGATTTTTTTTATTGAAATTCATAGATAGAATCTGATACTTGGGAATTAATATTGAAGTGGTGAGGAATCAGAATGTATACAATACATTCATTACCTGGTCTTCGTTGACTCTTAGACTGTTTAAAAAGAAATCCAAGGATGTGGATTCAGGATAAAGAATATTAGTGCTTTGAAGGGAGTCTTCAACTATATTTCACTTCAAACTATTGTGTTGGGACATTTTTGTTGGAGACAGGATCTCACTGTTATAGCTCTGGCTGGCTTGGAACTTACTCTGTAGACCAGGCTGGCCTCAGACTCACAGAGATCTACCTGACTCCACTTCCTAAGTGCTGGGATTAAAGGCGTGCTCTGCTATACCTGGCTGTACTGGTCACACAGACCCAAATTTGAAGACCACTTTCTATGAAAACTTTGGCCATCTCAGACTCCGATGAAAACATCTAACGTAACGTGTTACAAAGATTCCTGGGGTCAATATCTATAAAGTATATGACACAAACTGGGTCTTAACAGATGAAAATGATGATGATGATGAGGAGGAGGAGGGTAAAATCCAAACCAGATTCCAGAAGCTGGGGCTGGGAGATAACTCAGAGGTAGGATGCAGGAAAGTATGTGCAAGGCCCTATGCTCAATCTCTAGTCCCAAATAAAAAAAAAATTAATAAACAGTTTTTAAAATGACTCAAAAAGCTGACAAGGAGCAGGCAATTCATGTGTTATTTATTCTTGAGAAATGTGCTTCCTTCCCTATGATAAAATTTAGAGTCTAAAGGAGGAAAACGGTACCTCAATTCCTTTCCACATTGGGTGCCAGGGATAGATGGCATTGACCAACCCACCCCAGGACTCTTCACTTGCCCTGGCCTGGGCCTTGGGTCCCTCTGCAGACAGCCATAGCTAATCCATTTGAAGTTGACACTGGAGATAAAACACACCCGCTATTCTTGATTTAAAGACTTGACATCCCCTCCAGACCAGGAGTGACTCCAGAAGAGCTAATGGTCCAAGCTTAGTCTGGAGAGAAATGGCTAGGGTTTTCCTAACTGGTCAGTCCCTGGTTGATTTGGTCTTTATTTAGTTTAACTCTGTTCTTCTGTTCCTTTTACGTTTGGAAGTAAACTATTGATCTTTAACTCACTTCAAAATGGGGTTTGACTTCCCAGACCCTGGAGTCACACACTCCCTTCACTGCCTTATAGTTAAAGATGGTCTTCCTTGGATTCAGGTCTTGGACTCTCTCTGACCAAGAGACAGGACAAAAGTTTGCCAAGTCAATAGTCTGGTGTTCTGATTCAACTAAAGCTAATAAATAAACTTGGCTTAGAAACTGCTTGAAACCTTGATGATAGGCAATGCCCCTGACCAGTGACATCAGAATCTCTGCAGATGTCATCCAATCAGAACTAGAGATAAGGTCCCTTACATTATTTTAATGTGGAGCCAAGAATGACAACCTGTCCTAACCTTAAGTAAGAGACTTTGTTAATGGACAAAGTATCCCTGCTGTTCAGTCACTGAGGCAGAGGTATCATTTGTGGTTTTGTGACAGGGATACGGGGTAGGTGTGGATTTAATGCTGTCCCATGCCTGCTCAGTTCCCTCACAATGAAAACGCATCCTGCCTTTTGAGTGTCCACCTGTACAGTAATACACTTGGATATTAATACATTTGAGTTAGGACTTAAATCCACCTTAGTCATAAACACAATGCATGTTGCATGATTCAGTTACTATACACTACATTTTCTCAGAATGTAAACAACAGACTCAATTTGTGTTTCACTCTGTTTGGGGGTGGCTCACCTGTTCGGATAGTCCCATCACTAACATTAGTACCATTTGCAATATTTGAGTAAATTACACACACTGGTATATGTGACTTTCATTGGTAATGTGTGTGTGTGTGTGTGTGTGTGTGTGTGTGTGTGTGTGTGTGTATGTGTGTGTGTGATATGTATGTGCATATTCGTGTGTGTGTGAGTGCAGGAAGCAGACCACGGACAGTATGTGAAGGTCAGAGGACAACCTCAGGCGTTGGTCTTCACATTCCAGTGGGTCTAAGACAGGATCTCTCCCTTGTTGTTCTCCACTGTGGTGGCAGGCTAGCCAGCCTGGGAGCACTGAAGAGTCTCCTGCCTTGGCCTCCCATGTCACAGCAGGAACTCTAGGACTACAGACATGTGCTGTGCTGCCCAGCTTTTACGTGTGTTCTGATGACGTGAGTTCAGGACCTCATACTTGTATGGCCAATGCTATAACTGTTCAGCCATCCCCCAGCCCTTTATTGGTAATTCTGTATATATGTGAGGGTACCCAACAACCTCATGTGCTTGAGTATTTACTTATAAAGTACACATTCCCTGTTAAAACATGCATTTCATGCTTCTTTGTGGTAAAATGTTAATTTTCTAACACTGTAATTCTAAAGCTATATGATTTGTGAACTTCATCTGGTATTATGAAATATTTCTTATAAAAGAATCTTTGGAGTTGACCTTAGGTCAAGAATTCCATGTCTAGGGATCCCTTTCTGATCTGTATAAGGCAGGTCTCGGTTTTCACTATGTATTGAGCATGGTGGTTCCAGTAAGGCCATCAGCGAGGGTGTTAACTCTGAGCAAGTTACTTGATGTCTGTACCCTTCAGTTTCCTCATCTGTAGGCATGTTTAATAATAGTCCTTACCTCATGGCTGTCCAGAGAATAAATGAGATCAACTATGAAAAGCAAAGTCCCTGGCATTCAGGAAGAACGGGACAAAGGGCACCTGTTTTGACGATGACGACAACGAGCGCCGTGACGACAATGGTGATGATAAATGAGGTGGCACCATTCAGAGAGAGCAGCCTCTTTAATCCTGTCCTCGGCCAAGCATGTCCTTTCTACCCTTTGCTTCCTTTCCCCAGGTTGGAAACCACCTAGAGCGCATACCTGGAATGCCCAGTCCAGGGCGGGTAGCCCATTCATGGCCTCTGCTTCTGCATTTGTGGATGTTTGGAACAGTCTCCCTGGAGGCAAGCTGAGGCTTTGACGTCCTTGCTGCTTACTGAATAAACTGTTAAAGGTGTGATCACAGTGTCAGCACCCCAGGAGCAGAGAGAATTCATACCTAGAGCCATGCTAGTAGGACGTGACCCGCCAGACACCACCTTTTTCTGTAGGTTTGGGATTGCCCTGTTTTCTCATTTATCCTGTTTTCTTATAAACTCAGTGAGGGACCGCCTTCTCTGGAGAAGAATAAGTTGCCAGCTGTCACTTAGATGGAACAACTAACACCCCTCTTCAAAAGGCCAGTAGGTAATCTCAGCCCACGCCATAGCCTCACACCCAACTCCGGCAACCTCCCTCACCTCCAGGGATGACAAGAGACAGGCTCTCTCGCCATTCAGGAAGTGTGCTGTCTTTTCACCACCCAATTCCATCCACTGTCTACGCCACATAAGCTGTCAAGTCCTGTTGGCATAACCAACCAGGAGCAGACTGTCTGTAACCTTGTCTTTCACAGACAAGTAACATGTCTAGAGTAACATGGTGCTGGGGAGAGCCCAGAGCCAGCCATGGACTTCCGGCTGAAAAGGCAGGTGTAAGCACCCGGTCTTTGTAACCCGTCCTTACAGATAAAAAGCCAATCTAAACATTACAGACTCTCAGAACCAGATTGCGCGCGCGCACACACACACACACACACACACACACACACACACACACTACCATCTAGCAACAATCTTTTTGTTGTGTTTTTATTTATTTATTTATTTATTTATTTATTTATTTATTTTACTTTTAAGATTCATTTTTATTTATTGGAATGCTCTTTCTTTTGCTTATTTATTTTTTGTTTGTTTTTACATCTGGACCAAAGTTTGCCCTCTCAGTCCCTCCCCCTACTTCCTCCCCCCACCCCCACATTCACTCTTCCTCTGTTTCTTTTCAGAAAAGGGCAGGCCTCCCATGGGTATCAGCCAGCCATGGTATACCAAGTTGCAGTGAGACTAGACACTTCCTCTTCTATTAGGGCTGGACGGGGCAATCCTGTAGGAGGAAAGGATCCCAAAAGCAGGCAACAGAGTCAGAGACAGCCCCTGCACCTGCTGTTAGGAGTCCCACAAGAAGACCAAGTTACACTTCTGCAACATATAGGCAGAAGGCTTAGGTCGGTCCCATGCAGGCTCCCTGGTTGTTGATTCAGTCTCTGTGAGCCCCTGTGAGCCTAGGTTAGTTGGTTCTGGGGGCTTTCTTGTAGTGCCCTTGACCTCACTGACGACTCCTATAATTCTTCCAACCCCCCTTCCACAGGACTGCCCAAGCTCCGCCTAACGCTTGGCTGTGGGTCTCTGCATCTGTTTCCATCCCAGAGGCATAGGATAGAACCAGACACCATGACTGGCAAAACAGGGGGGGGGAAAGTCAATGAAATGATTCCTAATGATATTCTGCTCTACTCATAGGTTGGTGCCTAGCCCAACTGTCATCAAAGACTTACTCTTTTATTTTATGTGCATGAGTGTTTTGCATGCATGTATGCAAAGTGCACTGCATGTATGCCTGAGACTTTTGGAGGCCAGCAGAGGGCACTACACCCCATGAAACTGCAGTTACCGATGGCTGCAAGCTGCCATGTGGGTGCTGGGAACCAAACCCAGAAACTGGATCCTCTACATGAGCAGCAAATGCTCTTAACCTCTGAGCCATCTTTCCAACACCCCCAAATCCTCTTACTTAAGAAGACTTAATGGCTGGGTGTGGTACACAACTTTAAGCCCAGAACTCTAGAGGCCTCTGTGTATCACTGTGAGTTCAAGGCCAGCCTGGTCTACATAGTTCCAGGATAGCCAGAGCTACACAGTGAGAAAGAAATTTATCGGATAGTTATTAATATCCCCAAATTAAGCCTTTTACAATCATTTTCTTAATGAACAAAACCCCTCTTTGAGTTAAAATCTGAGATAATCTCATTTTATAGATGAAAGACTTAGAGATGGAAGTCCAGTGGCATAGCACTGTTTGATATGCTCAAGGCCCTAGATTCAATCCTCAGCACGGAGAAGGAATGGAGGGAGCGAGGGAGGGAAAGGAGGAAGTAGGGAAGGGAAAACGGGAAAAGAAGGAAGAATGGAAGAGGAGGAAAGAGAGGAGGGGAGGAAAAAAGTTCAGAAATGTTGTTACTCACCCAAGTAAGTGTCAGAGTATAGCGTCACTCCAGCACTCTGGTTCCAAAGGCTAGATCAGCTGCCTGTCTCTGTGAGTTATTCTCTTGAATGCTCTTATGCCATGCACCCGTCCCTCGTATTTGCTTCTGGCACAACTACTGGTCTTTTCTAAACCCTGAGTTTGACCACAGCCGCAGACTGACTAGACCAGCACTACCTAGTGGAAAGACAGGGTAAGTCACCAACACAGGCCACATTTGTAATGTAGGCTTTCCAGGAGCCACATTTTTAAAGATTAAAAAATAACTGTGTGAAGTTAATTTTAATAATCTCTTATTCAACCCAGTGTATCCAAAGAGCTGCCATTTCAATATGAATCTCTATAAAAGTATTAATGAAACAGTTTACACACTTTTGGACGACATCTTTGCAATACAGTGTGTGCTCTACCCAGATAGCCCAGCTCAGTCCTGACTGCCCTATTTCAATTGTTCAATGGCCACATGTGGTGAGTCATTACAAAACTGGCTCTGGCAAGTATAAATTCGTACATCCTTTTCATAACCTTGGGAGCTTAGTTCGAGGGTCTCACAAGGCTCAAAAGGGGAAGGGTTGCCAACACGAGGTGTCTGAGACTCAATAAGAGAGACAATTAAAAGAATAGAGAGCACCATTTTAATTTACTCCTCGTTACCTGAGGCAGACTAGAAGCAAAAATGACAGACTCAGTGTCACTCCAGAACAGGTGCCATGGACCTTCACGCTCCTGGAGTGGTGCTGGGCACAGTGTAAAGACCAGGCAATGACGGGCGGTGGTGGCGCACGCCTTTGATCCGAGCACTCGGGAGGCAGAGCCAGGTGGATCTCTGTGAGTTCGAGGTCAGCCTGGGCTACCAAGTGAGTCCCAGGAAAGGCGCAAAGCTACACAGAGAAACCCTGTCTCCAAAAACCAAAAACCAAAAACCAAAAAAAAAAAAAAGACCAGGCAGTTCCACAGCCCTGGCCAGAGAACAACAAGAGGAGAAAGCTCACCAACATCAGCTATGGCCACTGTCACCCCCAGTCCTTCTCACGTTCAGGTCACTCTTGCCCCAGACTGAAAGGCACGGTATATGAACCAGACCACATGTGGAGAACACAGAGAAACTCCAGTGTAGTTTGACCATGCTGCACGGCTTGCAGATGCCACTGTGGACAGTGGCAGGAATCCACCATGTTGCACTCAAGCCCATACGCCATACTGCAGCTCAAGTCTGCACGCTATGGCATCTCTGTACCTTGGCGTCTCTATATCTCAACCCACACGAGACATGAAATAGAAAGCTGTTTTTGACTCCATTATTGTGTGTTTAGAAGCCCTTTTTAAACTCTTTTAGGCCTTATGGAAATTCAGGAGCCCCTCATTGGTACGCCAAATGTAGTTTGAAGGTTTCCTGTGTCCCGCCCCGTCTACAGCCACTCAGACCCAAATAAACACACAGAGGCTTATATTAACTACAAAATGTAATTAGCTCAGGCTTATTACTGACTAGCTCTTACACTTAAATTAACCCATAATTCTTATCTATGTTTAGCCACATGGTTTGGTACCTTTTCTCAGGTCTGCCTTGTCATCTTGCTTCCTCTGTGTCTGGCTGGTGACTCCTGACTCAGCCTTCCTCTTCCCATAATTCTTCTCATCTGCTTGCCCTGCCTATACTTCCTGTCTGGCCACTGGCAAATCAGCATTTTATTTATCAACCAATCAGAGCAACACATATTCACAACATATGGAACCATATCCCACAGCACTTCAGCATTTCCCTGCACCCCCAACTCAATGAAGACTCCTCTAATCCAAGGCTTCTTGAATTTTTGTGGGCTTTTTAAAAATTCCAATTTCTATGCTTTCTTTCAAGAGTTCTGGATTCAGTAAGTCTAAGGGTAGATGCTGATACTGCAGGTCAGGGAACCACATTTTGAGAATTGAGTTTCAACCTTAAATTATCCATGTAGTGTTCAGTAGCAAGAACAAATTATGGCTGGGGGTTTGGAACAGTTGGTAGTGTCTGCCTAGCATGCCTAAAACCCCAGATTCAATATCACTATGTAAATCTGGGTATGGTGCCACATGACTATAATCCCAGCACTGGAAGGTAGAGTCGGGAAGATCAGAAATTCTAGGTCATCCTTAGCTATATAGTAAGTCTGGGTCCAGCCTGAGCTACATGAAACCAGCAAGCAAGCACTTTATCAACTAAACCATCCCCCAGGCCTTAAACATGATTTTTAAATAATTGACATATCTTCGTCTATCTCTCCTACCTCTCTCCTTTATTTCCTACATTATAGAAAGAATGAAGTAGTTGTGCCTGAAAGAGAGTAGGCAGGAGAAAGTAATGGGTCTGGAGGGCTACAGGAAAAAGGGAAACAGAGCTGATGGAGATCTCCAGGGTTCGTGGCGGAGCATCGGGTGAGCTGTGTGCTCAGGGAGAAAAAGGCAGCATAGCCACCTCAGGTCCCTTCTGTTGGGCAAAAGCTCAAGGCACCCAAGGTACCTCATTCTCTTCAGCTGGTCACAAAGACATCTTACGTACAGATTGTTTTCTCTACATAAGATGAGAAAACCACAATTAGTCTGTATGTGAAGATGAATACTCTCAAGCCGTCACAGAAATCTTGCCTGTCCTGGGATCATTCAGTGTTTGTCTCCTTCCCTCTCTGCCTATGTACAGGCTTTTTTTTTTTTATCTCTAACATTGCAGGCCACGGGGCTTTTGAAAGGAGAGGCGTGAGACTTGCTGAGTTGCAAGCAGCTGGGAATTTGGAATGTGTCTCTGGAGATACACACTGAGCCTGGCTCAGAACTTCCAAGAAAACTCAGTGGGAGGGAAGGAAAAACAGAGCAATGACATGCCGCCTTGGAGGGCCCGCCTTGGCCTCACTGGACTGCCCAGAGCTCACATTCCAGCTGCACTGCAGTGACCCAATGTTCCAGTAAACAAGGAGGGGACAGGATGGACAGAAATCAGATCAGGCTACCTCTAGAGCTTTGAAATCGACACAGGAGGCCTGAGGTGGGGAGGATAGCAATGAGATAGCCTTTGTGCATATCCTGGATCAGCAAGACATATTCACAACACCCACGGGACGCAGACACCCATACCCACTTCCAAAGGGCCTTGAACAGACTCCATCACTCAGATGTCCTAACCTCTCAAAGGTCAGAAAATGATGATCTCCCCTTGGACCCTTCCCGAGAACCCCAGATCACATGGGTGTGCAAAAGGTGAAGTAAGGGGACACTGACTCAGGCTGAGCCAGGCCCTTGACTAATGGTGTCCATTCTTTAAGCTCTACTTCTGCCTCCCAGACAGACAGACAGACACAGTCCTTCAGTTCGTCTCTCCATTTGACTTCATAGTATCAAGCTTCTGACTAATGATGCGAGCGTTCTTCAGCTCACCCTCTGTGCCTCATTGCTGCTCTACCCCTGTTTCCTCTGACTCCACTTCCACTTCATCAGGCAGTAGATGAGCCTAAGCCATGATCAGAGGGGCTTAGTCAAAGTCTGAGTCTAAGTCTGTACTGACTTACAATGCAAAGTTCTGGAAGTTTCTTCTCAAGAGTGTCCTTCTGCTTGGGATAATTGAGGGCTTTGTTGCTCAGCCTGTATAGCTTCCCCTTCCCATATAAACATGATATTCTGTATAACCCTATTCTATATTCTGTGTGATTAAATGACTCAAGACTTTATCACCTTCATGCGGCATGACTGGTCACTGAACAGTATACTGCTGGAAACAATTCCTGGGACCCACCTGCTGAACAACTGGCCTGTCTATCATCCTGCATGTCCCTCCCACCTTTCACAGCCCACCCTGCTTCTCAGGTGATTTTCTTTGCTGTGACTGGGTTATATTCACTTTTTACTGGTCTTAAGTTTTCATGTTTTCATTTCCTTATAGAATGTTCAGATTCAGGCAATAACGGCATCTCTCTTTTGAAGCAGGAAAAAGGCGGGTCTTGGATTTCCCTACGCAAAAAGCTGTATGACTCCACCACTCAGATTCTGAGTGGTGTGTTCTGGCAGCTTCAGGAGCTGATTTTCAATTCCAGAGACTCAGTGTCCAGTGAATAGCGTCAGCTATGACTCACCAAATGGCCACACCCTAGTTTTGGGACAAGCAGAACAGCATGAAAAATGATGACGTGTACTTGAGTACTCATGGCAATGGACTTACACTTCTTCCCTTCTGTATCTTTGGTGTGTTCTAAATACTACGCCTACTTTTGATGATATTTAGTGCCACCCTACAAGATTCCAATTACCCTGGGTTTTTTGTTTGTTTATTTGTTTGAGGTTTTGTTGTTGTTGTTGTTGTTTTACTTATTGGGGCTATGTTAAGGCCAGACTGGAATATACCAAAGTATTATCCAAACCCACATCCACCTGCTCCTTTGCAAAACCAGCATGGCCTCTGAACATGGTGGACCCTTGATATTCAACAGAGACCTTTTCTTTCCCCTTGATTGTCTTCTTCCATAGAATGGGTGATAATTTCACACCCCAGCAAGATTTCTCTCTGATACACCAAGACTTAGTGCCAGACAAACACTGTACACAAATTCTTTGGCTGGGATTTTGATAGGTTATCTAGACTAAGGTTCAGAGAAATCAGAAAACAATGGAACCGGTTATGAGACAAGAGAATATGGTTTAGGGACTTGGGAATTAAATAGCTTCCATGAACAAGACTGGGTGCCAAGCCAAACTCTTTGAGGCAGAGCTTCCCACAGCCTCCTCTTCTGGAAATAGATGACATCTTCACCTGAAGAGTAAAGCTAGGAGACTGGGGGCTTCACTTTCTCACCTTTGCCTCCCAAACATCTCATGTCACTTCAGTTGACCTACCTCCGACCACTTTTTCACATCGACAGATTTGTCTGGCTCTAAATTTCTTTCCCTCTTGGTTTTTAATTTTTATTATTAATTATACTTACTTTAAACTGATGCATAAAACCATCTAAATTGATTGTGCTAATGAGATGTCACATATCTTTTCATATAACCATATATGACCATTTCTGACAGCACCCATCCTTCCTCCTTCCCTCCCAAACATAACATGGTGGACACATGGACATGGATTTGGATAGTGGATCCTGCTAAGTTGTTTCTTATTTGCTGTGTGACTCGGGCTATGTTTTTTTTTTTTTAACTTGTCAGCTATATAACAAGATAATTATCAGACCTCCATATTCTTGTCAGAAGAATTAAAATAAAATTATAACCCATGGCATACAGAGCTGGCACTTAACAAATGTGCATGGTTGATGTTAGGTCTGTTGCTGGAGATTGGTACATCCTTCTCCTCTGGAGTGAGCTAGTCCTGGAGCAATGGGAATAGAACAAATGTCAGAGGCAGAATACTCGGACCTCCACCAAACCCAGCTTTCTCATGTTGGAAAGAACTGGGCTCAGAGGATGTTAACTGGCTTGCCCAAAGTCATATGCCTTATTGCTTCCTAGTGTCAAATAAGAAAATTAATTGGATGGAGCAGTAGAAAGCTTTGGCTTTGAAGTCAGACATGTGTGACCTGCCAGTGTGGGGGCTTTAGACATATGACTGACCTGATTCTGCTTCATTTCCTCATACAGAGCATTGGGATAATGGAGCTGGATAGACAGGCATTGCCTGTGGGGTGAGGGTGGTGTTCTAAATGGGATAAGGCACATCAGGTATCCAGGGAGCCCCAGTCACTTGCTAGGATTCCCGCTGGTTCATACTGTGATTAAAACATCCCAGGGCTGGTTAAAACGGGAGGAAAGCAGCGGGGGAAATGAGTCAATTTTTATGGAGATAATGAGCAATGCCTGCCTGCTGAAATAAGGACATTTGGGGATAACTTCTGCTTACCAGTCTCCTAATGACTGCTCCACAACAGAGTTTGATGCATTGAGCTGGGAAGCATTCTTAGTAAGTGAGAGACAGACCATGTGTGTATGAGGGTGGGGTGGAGAGTAGGCAGGGAAGATGATCTTAAAGGTTTTTAAATGGCCTTTTGCAATACAGTCCAGAACAATTTCAAAATCGTCCTCATTTCTAGGTACAAATATATTTTGAGTTGGCAACACAAAGTGGGAGGTGGCTTTGAGACACATGACAGTTTTTTCAGATGCAACCCTGCAATGTTTTTGGAAATAGGGAGCATAGGCAAGTTTTGCAATGAACAGTGAGTTCTAGCATCTATTTTTTCCCCAAGATGAATACGGACAAGAGTGATGAGACACCCCACAGCAGGCTCAGCCCTGAATGATCCAATTACAGATTCTGAAATGGACCCAGGGACAGAATTTAAAGCCTGACATGGAAGGGCAAAGGAGACACAATTCTGCAACTGAGCAAATGACTGACTCCAGAAAGTTCCCTGGAGAGAAAACAGGTTTAGAAAATATTGTGTGGGCCAGTTTCCAAATGTCCCGGGGGAATTAGGGGTGACATTTCTAGGCATAATTATGATCAAGTGGACTGGGGTTTGTCTTAGTCTGTTTTTAATTTATAATAAACAGAAAAGTATTGCTTATCATTTGGGAGCCTGGGAAAAGCAAGCTCGGAGAGCTACCGGGTTTGATAAATGGGGATCCAGCCTTTGCTGCCAATGTGGAACCTTAACTACAATACTGTTCACAAGATAAGAGCACTGTTCCTTGCACAGCAGATGAGAAGCAGAGAAAGCCCACTTGTACAGGCCACTTCGCATAGTGACATCAGTCTATTCATGAGGCCACAGCTCTCATGAGCTCCACATTATACCCCCAACACTCCACATGGCCACACTGGGGATTGCTCTTACCCTATGGACTCTGGAGAAGATTCAAACTATGGCCAGGCCAGAGGAGAGGAAGGGGCTACAGAATTACATTTGCTATGAACCCAGATCCATGGGCAACCTGTACGAAAGAACGTAATGCCAAGTGCCCTCAGAGAAGTAAAGGACAGCCCGGTGTAACAAACACAACAGCTAAGAAATGTGTTCAAAGCTGTGAGTCGGACCAGATAAGATGGCTCAGCTAATAAGAGCACCTGTGCCAAGGTGACAGCCTGAATTCGATCCCCAGGAACCACATGGGGAAGGAGAACACTAATTCCCAAAAGTTGTCCTTTGACGGCCACATACACACTGTGGCACAGATGTGCTTGCACACACACACATACACACACACACACACACACACACACAAATAAGTAAATGCAATGAAAACTTAAAAACACTACAGGATTCTTAAGATTGAGACCATGCTTTTTTGTTTGTTTGTTTTTGTTTTTTATTGTTTAAGAATTTTTGCTCGGCAGTGCTGGTGCACACCTTTAATCCCAGCACTCTGGAGACAGAGGCAGGTGGACCTCTGAGATAGAAACTAGCCCATTCTAAAGAGTGAGTTCCAAGACAGCCAGAGCTACACAGAGAAACCTTGTCTTGAAAAATAAATAAATAAATAAATAAACAAACAAATAAATAAACTTTATAAGTATAAGCAATGCATTTTGATCAAATCTATTCCTCTTTCCCTCTACCACCACTTTTTCCTCTCAACTTTATGTGTTCATGCTCTTTTTTTGTTTTTAGCCCATAGAGCCCACCTAGTGCTGACTATACATACAGAGGTGTAGAAGTATCTACTAGAGTGTGGGTAGCCTTTCAGGGGCTAAATCCCTGGTGAAAATTGACTCTGCTTTCCCCGGCAGCCATCAGTTGCTAATTGTTCCACACTGGACTTCATGAGTCCCTTCCCCCACCCACACTGGAATGTTGGCTGGTTTGATCTTGTGCGGGTCTTGTGGATGCAGTCACAGCAGCTATGGGTTCCTGTGTGAGGCAGCAGTGGCATGTTTCTCTACAGAGGTCCACCACCTCCAGCTCTTACAGTCTTTCTGCACACACTTGCCTTCCATGATCTCTGGACCTTGGAGGAAGGGGCCGTGATATAATTGTCTCATTCAGAGGTGAGCACTCTACAGTCTTATTCTTTGCACATTGACCAATGGCAGGTATCTCTATTAATTGCATCTACTAAAGGAAAAGGCTTCTCTCTAATAAGGATTGAAAGATGCGCTACTCCACTGATATAAAGGTAAGAAATGGGATTGCAGAGATGGCTCCCTAGTTAAGTGCACATATTGCTTTTCCAGAGGACACAAGTTTATTTTATAGCACCCATGTCAGGGGACTAACAACCATATGTAACTTCAGCTCCAGGGGATCTAACACCCTCTCTTGGCCTGTTTGGGCAAATGGCACTCGTGTCCAAACATACACAGAAACACATATATACACATAACTAAAAATACAAATAATGTTTTTA
Organism: Peromyscus attwateri; assembly: GCA_902168425.1. Lineage (NCBI taxonomy): Eukaryota > Metazoa > Chordata > Mammalia > Rodentia > Cricetidae > Peromyscus > Peromyscus attwateri. The sequence continues at coordinate 19,744 of CABHPP010145574.1, forward strand.
ATGATGAGAACTTAGGGAACAACTTGTTACTCTGTCCATCTAGCAGATTGAAAATATTAGATTATTCCCTAAGGCTATGACCTAGCTAGTCACAGGTCTCAGGCCCAGTTCATAATACCGGGCATGAGTTCCATGGTGCAGATCAGGCCTTCAATTCAATTAAAATGTGACTGTTTACTCCCAAAGTCTTCATGCCACTATTACACCAGTGAGTCTCTCTTTCCACATCAGTTGTTGTCGTTCATCGGGTTCACAGCTGGCTAAAAGTGTTGACCATTTTTCTCCCCCAGTAAGCATGCTGAGTACCATTCGGCACTATTAAAGCAAGCCAATGGGGATGGAACTTTCAAGTCAGTATCGGCTTGATTTATCCACGGCCTTTGAGTCTAATGTGTACAGTCTTTAGCAATGGGGTCTTACTGTCAAGTTCTGGAGGGTAACCAAGAGCAATAGTAACAGGCTGAAATGTGTGTGTATGGGGGTGGGCTATAGAACCCCACTGACACACAAGTAAAAAAGAAGAAACCCACACCCGGCACTAGACTTTTTATTTAATAGCTTATGATGCCTGGGGTGAAGTGTTGTCCCCCTATAGTTTTCTTAAGCAGCAAATATCCCTTATATATGTATAAATTGTAGGAAGCTTCTACAGTAGCTGACTTTCATACAACTTTTTCAAAGGTCTTTGGTGTTAGTTATCTCTCCCCACACTGCCTCCTCTACCCTGCCCTCCAATTCTCTACCCCATTAAATTCTTCCTCTTCCATTATTCCTCTTCCCTCTTCATACCACCTACATTCTATCCCCCTTCCCTTGAACACCCCCACCACCATGGCTCCCTACTAATATACGGCCGCCTATGGGTGCTCCAGTTTAAACACACATATAGAAAGATTCAAATCTAGCACTCACATACGAGAGAGAACACATCTGGCATTTGTCTTTCCCAGTCTGGGTTACGTTACTCAGAATGATTATTTCTAGCTTCATCCGTTTACCTGCAAATTTCATCATTTCATTTTTCTATACAGATGAATAATATTCCACTATGTATATGTACCACATTTTCATTACCCATTAAGCCATTGATAGACATCTAGGTTGTTTCCATTTCCTGGCTATTGTGACTACAAGAACAATGATCATGGGTAAGCAAATATATTGGTAATAGGATACAGTCTTTTGGGGCTATGCCCAGGAGTGATACAGTTGGTTCATGTGGTAGCTCTATTTCTAACTTTTTAAGAAACAGCCACATTGTTTCCACTGTGGCTACATCAGTTTGTATTCCCTTCAACAGTAAGTAAGTGTTCTCCTTTCCCCACATCCATGCCCCCATTTGTTGTCATTTTTTTAAACCTTAGCCATTCTCACTGGGATAAGATGAAATCTCAAAGTAGTTTTAATTTGTATTTTCCTGCTGGCTAAGGATGTTGAACATTAAAAAAAAAATACACCTTGGCATTTGCATTTTTTCTTTTAAGAATTCTCTTTAATTCCTTGCCCAATTTTTAAATGATTTGTTTGTTTTCTTGGTTTTTATTAGGACAAGATTTTTGTTACATTGTGTTCTGGTGATTAATGTAGAGAATGCATTGAAAATTGATAATTTGGTTTCCCTTCTAAGATGAAAACAAAGTATTTAACACAGAAGTTATCGAAGCAGTAGCTCTTTGGCAGGAACCCTGTAGAAGTTTTCAAGAATCTTTGGAATGTGATTGGTTTAGAGTTTTTTTTAAGCTGCTTGTAGTGGTTTGATAGAGATATGTGCCGCATAATCTTGGCATTTTAACAGTTGCTGGCACTGTCGAGGGGAGGTTTAGGTGTACGGCTTTGCTGGAGGAAGTATATCACTGGGAGTGGACTTTGAAATTAAAAGCCCCAACCACTTCCAGTTCACTCTACCTCCTTCACAGTGGAGGTTCAAAGAGTGAGCTCCTAGCTTCCTGTTCCTTCCGCCATGTCTACCCCTGACTGCCATGGCTCCCCACCATGATGGACTCCTATAAGCCCCAATAAACTCTGCTTTCTATAAGTTCCTTCAGGTCATGGTGTTTTATCACAGCAGTAGAAAAGTAACTAATACACCCTAAGATCATGGGCATCAAACACAGCAAATTAGCCATGGGAAATGACTGGACCTGATTTCTACATTAGATCAAAAAGTAGTAAGGGACACAAATCAAAGCCAAAGTCGCCCACTGGGAAGAATGGTCACGGAAACCTTTTTATTTTTATTTTATTTATTTATTTTTATTCATTTTACATACCAACCACAGATCCTCCCTCATCCCTCCTCCTGCTCCTCCCCTACCTTACCTCCTATCCCTTATCCCCTCTCCAACAAGATAAGTTCTCCCATGGGGGAGACAGCTAAGCCTGGTACATTCAGTTGAGGCAGAACCAAGCCCCTCCCCGCTTTATCAGGGGTGAGCAAGATGTCCAACCATAGGTAATGGGATCCGGAAAGCTGGGTCATGCACCAGGGATAGATCCTGATCACATTGCCAGGGGCCCCTCAAAGAGACCCAGCTATACAACTGTCTCCCATATGCAGAGGGCCTAGTCTGGTCCCATGCAGGTTCCACAGCTGTCAGTCTAAAGTTCCTGAGTTCCTCTGAGCTTGGTTCAGTTGTCTCTGTAGATTTCCCCATCATGATCTTGACCTCCCTTGCCCGTATAATCCCTCTTCCCTCTCTTTGACTGGACTCCTGGAGCTCAGCCTGGTGCATGGTTGTGGATCTCTGCATCTGCTTCCATCAGTTACTGGATGAAGGCTCTATGATGACAGGGTATTCACCAATCTGATTACCAGGGTAGGCCAGTTCAGGCACCCTCACCACTGTTGCTAGTAGTCTACTGGGGTCCTTTTTGTGGATTCCTGGGAACTTCCCTAGCACCAGGTTTCTCCCTTACCCCATAATGTCTCCCTCTATCAAGAGATCTCTTTCATTGCTCTCCCACTCCCATCTCTCCCCTAGCTTGACCATCCCATTCCCTCATGTTCTCATCCCCCATTCCCTATCCTCTATTGCCCCCCAACTCATCCCCAGTTTACTCATGAAGAGCTCCTCTGTTTCCCCTTCCCAAGGTGATCTGTACATCCCTCTTATGGTCTTCCTTATCTCCTAGCTTCTCTAGAGCTGTGGGTTGTAGTCTAATTATCCTTTGCTTTACATCTAATATCCACTTATGAGTGAGTACATACCATGTTTGTATTTCTGAGTCTGAGTTACCTCACTCAGGATGATATTTTCTAGTTCCATCCATTTGCCTGTAAATTTCATGATGTCATTGTTTTTTACAGCTGAGTAATACTCCATTGTGTATACATACCACATTTTCTTTACCATTCTTTGGTTGAGGGGCATCTAGGTTGTTTCCAGGTTCTGGCTATTACGAATAATGCTGCTATGAACATAGTTGAGCAAATGTTCTTGTGGTATGCTGGAGCATCCCTTGGGTATATGCTCAAAAGATTGATTCCCAATTTTCTGAGAAACCACCATACTGATTTCCACAAGTTTGCACTCCCACTAATAGTGGAGGAGTGTTCCTTGCTCTGTATCCTCTCCAACATAAACTGTCCTCAGTGTTTTTGATCATAGCCATTCTGACAGGTGTAAGATGGTATCTCAGAGTCATTTTGATTTGCATTTCCCTGATGACTAAGGATGTTGAGCAATTCCTTAAATGTCTTTTGGCCATTTGGAATTTTTCTGTTGAGAATTCTCTATTTAGATCTGTAGCTCATTTTTAATGGGATTGTTTGGTATTTTGCTGTCTAGTTCCTTGAGTTCTTTATATATTTTGGAGATCAGCCCTCTGTCAGATTCTACTAAGCTGTTACAGTAGCTCACACAGCTAATACATTCATCTTCTTTTGTCTTCTCTTTTTTTTTCCCTCTGCTCTTTATCCTCTGAAGTGATAAACGTTTAAGAGAGAGAAAGAAAAGGATGTGACATAGGGTGGAGAGACGGTTGTGTAGGTGAGGAGAGAACTCTCAAGTGGCTTCAGTATCTTCGCTCTTTGGATGCCCCTCTTAGAGCATCCTCTTCATAATGCAGATTCAAAGCTTTGCTACAGATGAGCAACTGTCTAAGTCTCTGATCCCCTCCGCCCTGCAGCTGTCTTCCTTTGCAGCCTCCTACCTTTCCCTGAACACCAGCTCTTCTGCCATTTTCACAGTGGATAGAAGGTGGGGCAGGAGGCCTGGAGGCCTCTTTTGGACTACAGTCATGGATCTAAATCCCTTGCTCTTCTAGCCTCTTCTGTTTCTCTCATCTCCCACGTCTCACCAGCAACCTCACACAGAAATGTCAGTGTGAGAAATCTCAAGGTACACGCCACACACAGGAAAGGCAACTGTAGGCAGGTAGTGAAGTGTGTTTTCACTCCTTGTTCCTTCTCCATCTTAGATTTTTCTTGGTTCTGGATCCTCTCTGCTAGATGCCAGGCTTCATTGTTTCCTAGCATCTTCGGTCACATCCTGCCCCCTAAATTTATATGAAATCCTAAGAGTTTGCCTTTCCTCTTCTTGTTAACCGTGCCTTTCCCTTTTCATACCAAGCTAAAGCCTCTCTTTCCGTAAGACGCCGAAGAAGCTGATTGCCCTATTGTACTTTAGCTAAATTACAGAACAAGCCGACTTAATGATCATCATTCTATTCTCAGAACTGGGAGTCGGCACTATATAGTGCTGCACCTCTCCCTAGTCAGCACTTCTTGGGAATCCCACTCTAGCAAGGCCTTTATATAGATCCTCTAACATCTGTTCTCTTACTCTGCAGAAGAGGGAACTTGGAAGCCCTCTAAAAACTGTAGTGACAGGTGCCTTCCCCAGGTGGGCTGGCAGTGAGGCTAAGTTCTCACTGATGTGGTTAAGCAGTGACCCACCATGTTGGATCAGGTTTCAGCCTTGGCAATGGGTACCGTGCTAGGCAGAGTACCCAGGTAGATGGAGGCCTTTTGCTGGCACTCTATTCAAGTCATAGCCAAAATCTACATCTTCACCTAAGAGAAAAATGCATGTTGGTCATCGTCATTTAGGGTTTTCTATCACTTATAATTAACCCTACTCAGTCTTTTAGCTTCTGATAGCAACAGCTGGCATGTCTTCTGTCTTTTCCTCTCTATTTTACATTTGTCTCCTTCCCTTCTTTCTTGTTCCCACTTAGAACCATACTGCACTGAAATAGCTGGGGTCTGAGTGGTTATCCTACCCACACCCTGCATTTCACAGTGAGGAAATGGAGGACTCCAGTAACAGGAAGGAATTGGACTCAGCAGACCTAAGCCAAGGACCCGAACCCATCTCTTGCCACTCTAGTCCTGAGCTTTCCCTCTGCCACCCACCTCTAAACAAGACCAGTCCCTTCTTAGAATCTTCCCATGAACATACAGTTCCTTTCCTTCTAGGTCAGTCTATACACAAACAAAATCTCTGTGAAATTCAGAGTTGGTAGGCAAACAGGAAGACCATAGCTTTAAATTGTTTTGTTTTGTTTCTCCATCAGTGTGAAAATCAATTACATTCTCCATTACCAGGTTTCTGTGCCACTTGATTTTTTTCTTCTTCTCGGGGGATACTGCTCCATAGGGAGCCCTGTGGGTCTGGAGAATCTAAGCAGGACTCAGTCGCTGGCCTACAATTGTCTGAAGACAGGGAGTGCCACTAGGCTGCTGCTAATTGTTCTGATTTGGATGTTACCTAAGTGATGGAAGTCCTGGACAGGCCCTGGCCTCCCTCCCGGGGCCTTCATCCTCTAACTGAGATGATGCTCTTCTGGGTCTCCTGCTGCCTCTTATCTTCTCTCTCTGCAGAGAGTCATCACCCCTTCCTCCCACTGTTCACAGTAAAAAGCATTTTCCCCATCCAGCCTAAATGGTCATAATACAAGAAATGCAAGTTAGGAAAGAAAGGCAGCTATAACTTCCACTCTAAAGTGATGATTAGAACCTACTCTGTGTAAAGATGTTAATGAATATTCAAAGCACCGTGCCTCTTGGGAAATCACAATTATGGGAACTAATACCCTGATGCTGTAAATCTCCATCCACTCAGTAACTCCTTCCTGAATTCCTGCCACGTGGGCACTTGGGCTCTGAACACAACAGGCCTCTGACCTCCTGGCACTTGCCATCCACTGATAAACTACAATTACTGAAACAGATGTCACAATTAAAACTGTGGTAAAGGCTACAGAGGAAAAGTGGAGTTTGGAAAGAGAGCCTATGGAGAATCTAACTGGGGATGGAACAGGGTTAGGAAGGGACTTAACCTAGGAGCACAAAGACAGGAATTAGCCAGGAGTTGAGCATTGTGAGCAGCAGGAATAGCTGGGGTAAAGGCCTTTGGTGGGAAGATGATGGGAGTCAGACGGAATGACTAGACGCGTGGTACGGCCAGAGTACACAAGCCCATGGGGTCAGGTAAAGAACTCTAGTTTAGAACTGGAGTAGCGGGAAGGCATGAAACATCCTTGACTGAACACCTGCCTGCTGTAACTTATATTGTGAACGATCCCATGGTGGTTAAGCCTGATTGTCAGCTTAATTGGATTAAGCAATGCCCGGGCTATCCCTGAACTTCGCCTCTGAGTATGTCTGTGATGACTGACTGAGTGGGGAAAACCTTACTGAATGTGAGTGTCACCATCTCACAGGTTGGAGTCACAATCTGAATAAAAAGTGAGAAAGAGGAGAAAGCCAGCTAATAGTCCCCTCCCTGCGTGTCCTCATCTATTAAGATATGAGCAAGTAGTATGCCACCGTTACCGTGTATAAGAGCTGGATCCACCTCAATGCATGTACAAGAGCTGGACCCACCCCCAATGCATGTACAAGAG
>CABHPP010145574.1:32153-45686 GCA_902168425.1 Peromyscus attwateri
AAAAAAAACTTTATCAGTTCCATCCACTATTCACTGTGAGACCGATATAAGAATTCGCCTTTATCCATAGGTTATGTTCCAAGCCCTCAATGGATGCCCCAAATTCCAGATGGTGACAAGTCCTGCATGTACTGTTTTCCCCTAAACATTCATATATAAACTCGTCCTTTCCCATTCCCACTAAGCACCTATCCCACACTATGACAATTAAAATCATTATTTGTTTTAATCTGGAGGCTAGTATTTCCTTTAATCATTAAAAACAAGGAAAATGGAACCAGAGCATTGACTCAGCAGTTAAAACAAAGATGGGGAGTTAGAGAGCTGGTTCAGCCACTCTTGCAGAGGATGAAAGTTCAGTTTCCAGCACCACATCGGATGGCTTATAACTATAACTCCAGGTCCAGAAGGATCTGAGCGTTTGGCCTTCGAGATCACACGCATGCACACGCACATACCCCTGCCTACACACATATGCATAAATTGAAAATAAAAATAAATCTTTCTCTAAAAAATAGATCAACATTATTTTTAAAGGGAGGGGAGACAAATTAAACTAAATTTCTATTTCCTGTTATCTCAGTGTTTCTCTGCCTTAGAGGACGAGCTGAGGACAGGAGAATAAATGCAAAATAAAGATGAACAGATCTGTCATCAGAGAACCACAAGCCTTGGAACTCTCAGTCCTCCTGCCTCTGCCTCCCAAGTACAAGGGTTCACAGGCATGTGCCATCACGCCCAGCGGAGAGAACTCTATGTAAATCCGCACTTAATGAGACAGGCAGGCAATGTTCTCTCTTCTTAATGGATTGACCTTTGAGGGCAGACACTGGATGCTAAGAGCAGGAGAATCAGTTACGTGACTTCTAACGCTGGAAAGTCTTGGGCAAGTCCTTCTGCTTTTCTGGGACTTAGTTTCCTCATCTGTAAAAAAGAGTTGGTCCAGTACAGTAGCTCTCAACCTGTGAGTCACAACCCCCATGGAGGTCGAATATCAGGTATCCTGCTTATCAGATATTTACATTACAATTCATAACAGTAGCAAAATTACACTTATGAAGTAGCAACAAAATAGTTATTTATTTGGTTGTGGGTCACCAGGACATGAGGAACTGTGTTAAAGGGTCACAGCATTCAGAAGGTTGAGAACCACTGGGCTAGAGAAATACCGAGGCTGCTTCCTGTTTTCTCAGTGGTTCCTGCTCTGAAGATGTGAAGATTCTTTCAATGAAATAAAATGCAAACTGCTTCCATTTGTGAGCAGCTGCCTGTGTACAGGTAAATCTGTATACTGCACATCAGATTGTATACCAGTGCAATGGCTGACTGACATGAAAATATTTCACTTTTGGAGTTTGAATGGAGGTGCCCTGCATGAGTGGATGCTACCGCTGCCGAAGCCATAGGTTATTAAAAGTTACCCCAGGGCCAGGCACAGGATATGTCCCTATGAGTTGTTAGTTGGGGACATCTAGGTTGGTCCCAGTTTCTGACTATTATGAATAAAGCTCTTAACCACTGAGCTGAACCATCTCTCCAACCTCAGTTCTTACAGTTTTTACTTAGTCTTACATTTCTTATGCCTTTCTGCATAGATGAGCATTTTCTCGTCCTTTTTTGCTGGCTACACATTAGCTTTTTGAGATCTGTGCTGATAGGCATGCCTGGCTTCCCCATGAAAACATTAAGAATATTTGCACCTATGTTTATGAGAGATACTGATCTGTAATCTACTTTTAGAGTTTTTGTCAGATTTTGATACCAGAGTACTTTAAGCCTCATAAATTAGTTTATGAAAACATCTGTGCAAAATTGTGGTTCCTATTCTTGGGTGCTTGGCAGAACTGACAAAATCAGGGAACCACTGACAGTGCTGGTTGTAGGGTCACCTTTTTTACATTTTGCTGTGTAGCAGGCTTTCTTTGAGGCCACCAACCAGCTCCCAAATCACGACACGGAGACTTATAATCAGTTATGAATGCTCAGCCTTATCTTATGCTTGTCCCACTGGCTCTTATACCTTAATTTAATCTGTTTCTCTTCATGTACATTTTGCCTTGGGGCTTTTTAACCTTTCTTTCATTCTGTATGTCCTACTCCATGTCTTGCTGGCTGGCAGCTGCCTGGCTGCCTGGCCCTGGGCATCTCCCTTTCCTTCTCCCTTGCTCTCTCTTCTCTTTCCGAGCCTAGATTCCTCTTCCTACTTATTCTTTCTGCCTGCCAGCCCTGCCTATCCCTCTACTGCCTAGCAATTGGCTGTTCAGGTTTTTATTAGACCAATCAGGTACCTTAGGCAGGCAAAGCAACACAGCTTTACATCCTTAAACAAAAGCAGCATAAACAAATGCAACACACCATTACATAGTTAAAGTAATATTCCACAATATAAACAAATGTAACACATCTTTACATAGTTAAAGTAATATTCCACAACATCTTAATCTAAAACCCCAAGTAACTACTCTCTTGATTGTTAATCTTTTATTCTGTTCTCATGCATTTTAGTAAAAGGCATACTTTATGTCTTTTACGAGTGTGTGTGTGTGTGTGTGTGTGTGTGTGTGTGTGTGTGTGTTTTCAAGACAAGATTTCTCTGTGTAGCCCTGGCTGTCCTGGAACTCACTCTGTACAACAGGCTGGCCTTGAACTCACAGAGATCCACCTGTCTCTCCCTCCCAAGTGCTGATATTAAAGGCATGTACCACCATGACTGGCTCATTTACTTTTTAATAACCACTAAATTTCTAAAATTAATTCACTCTGTTGTTGGAGTTAAAGTTCTTACTTTTTGTCTTGTCTTACAGTCTAATCTGTAAGTGCAAGTTATTTGTTAATTTTCCTACTCTTTTAACCACTCCAGACGACAGTGCTATAAGGGCTCTTGTAACGTGGTCCTGAGTATGTGTGAGTTCCCAGGTGGTTGGGAGCTGCCATGTGGGTGCTGGGACACGAACCTGGGTCCTCTGCATTGTCATAAGTGCTCCTCCCCGCTGAGCCAGCTCTCCAGTCACAGCTGGTCTTGATCTTTAATTTTTCCTTATAGATTGTAGAAACAGTCTGTAAAAACAGTCAAGTTCAAATGAAATACATTTTTGGCATTTTGACTTGAATTTCACTGAATGACTTAGTTTTCATTTGTTAGGCAGTATAAAAAGACTCCAAGTAAGCAATCCAAATGATAACATCCAATGTCAACTTTAATTTTTGAGATCAATGTTAGGGTCAAGATGGCTACTGGAGCATTAGCCATCGTGTTATGGTACCTTGTATGAGTACCCTGAAATTTACATCATTGGCCAGAGCTCAGAACCATGACCACACCTAGTTCCAAGGCAGGCATAAGCATAAAGCCCTTTATCTGCTGCCTAGAACAAAATGATATTCTGTAATTAGAAACAAAGGGAAATGACAGCAAGGGACAATGTAAACAGTGACGTGTAATCGAGTCATTACGAAGTCTGTTCTCCTGGGCGGAGTGGAGCATCCTGGAGGGGTTGGAGAGAGGAGTAGGGGGTCGATGGGATCAAAATACATTACATGGATGCATGTAAAACTCTCAAAGAATAAATTTAAGATATTATACTAAATAGTCAAACTTTTAAAAGGTTTATTTTTTTTTAAGTCTTAATGTGGGGCTGGAGAGATGGTTCAGGGGTAAAGAGCATTAGCTGCTCTTGCGAGGGACCCGAGTTCAGTTCCCAACACCCACACCATGGTTCATAATCATCCACAGCTTCAGCTCCAGAGGATTCGGTCTCCTCCTTCAGCGCGGTGCGCAAACATACATGCAGGCAAAAAATACACATAAAATGTAAAAGCAAAAGTCTTTTTTTAATTTTTTTTATTTTTGTATGTGTATGAGGGTTTTGCCTGCTTATATTTATGTTCACCTTGTGTGTGCCTATGGGTGGTTGTGAGTCACAATGTGGGTGCTGGGAATCGAACCCAGGTCCCCTGCAAGAACAGCAGGTGCTCTTGATTGCTGAGCCATCTCTACAGCCCCAAAAGCAAAAGTCTTAATGGACCAAATCAAATAAAGATTCAAGGCCATTTCATAGCCTCCCAAGGCCCGTAGGAAGAATTTGTGGATTAGAAGAGTTTAGGGTTAAAGGCTTACTTAGATTTAGCTTAGGTTCCTCCTATTAAGAGAAGAGGTGACACTTTTCTCAGAGGTGTGAGCCATCGACGGTATGGGGAGGGAATAACATATCTTCTATAATATTAAGAAAAATTTCAACCCCCATACACAGTATTATTCCAACCACATTTTATTATGTATAAACATATATGCAAATATATGTATGCATGTATGTGTGTGTATGATATAAAACACACACATATACTATATATGTACATTTATAATCATTATGGTTTGTTGATTTCTTTTCCAAAGATGCAAAGGTGCTTGAAATGTAAGAGTCTGTTAAGATTCCACAAGATTGCTAGCCACTAACTAACCCAGTGCCAACAGTCCTCCTGGAGAGTGACACACATCAGGAAATTTAGGGGCGCCCCTAAGATGGCTATAAAGTCATGAATAAAATGCCCATAACCCTCAGTAAGGACCTGCTGAGGTTCATCTTATTCACATTGAAAGTAATGACCTTGGAGGAGAAAAGGAAAGGGTGAGTTTCAGAAACAGGTTGCAGAACAGGTTTGATTTTCCTGACCAAGGGCTTAGGATAGTACAGATCAGTAGGTTCTTGGCCAGAGACAGAAAGGGAAAGGAGCAGATTGGCAGGGGGCTCATAACTCATCATGGGGCTTTATATTAACATATTGGGACATGCCCACCCCCACCCCCGATTGTTGGCTTCCCTGTTGGCAGAAGGAGAACAGCTGGTTTACCACATACATCCCACCGTGATTCTGCCTTGCCATAGGCCCAGGGCAATGCAGTCCAGCCATCGTGGCCTAAGCCCTTTGAAATGACGTCCACCTTTTAGTCTGATTAAATATTTAGTCATAGTTACGGAAACCTAGTATGGTATGGCCAGTAAGTGCAAACAGGAGAGTACCTTTAAAAAGAGCAACATGCTTTCAAAAGGAAGGATTTAACTTCCAGAAAGTGATTCAATGCTGGTGAGGATGTGGGGGACAGGGGCTCTTATTCACCCTTGGTGGAAAGGTAAACTACTGCAGCCATTAAGTTAATCAGTGTGTTTTCTCAAAATGCTAAAAATAGAACTACCACATGGTCCAGCAACACCACTCCTGAGCATATGTCTAAAGGACTCTGTGTACTCTAGCAATATCCGGGCATTCGTAGTTTCTTTGTTTGTTGATGTTTTCTTTTCTTTCATTCTTTCTTTTTCTCTCTTTCTTTTTTTTTGTTTTTGTTTTTATTGGGGGGGGGTTGTTGTTGTTGTTGTTGTTGTTGTTGTTTTTCAAGACAGGGTTTCTCTGTGTAGCTCTGGCTGTCCTGAAACTCACTCTGTAGACCAGGCTGGCCTCAAACTCACAGGCCTGCCTCTGCCTCGTGAGTGCTGGGATTAAAAGCGTGCACCACCACCATCTGGGAAGGCATCCGTGTTTATTGCTACTCTATTCACAACAGCTAGGAAATGGAATAGGTATAGATGTTGGAAAATGAAATGTAATATAATACACAATGGAATTTTATTCAGATATAAAGAAAAACGAAGTTGTGAAATTGGCAGGAAAGTTAATGGAACTTTAGAATATGCTGTGTGGGGTTATCTAGGCTCAGAAAGACAAATGCAGAGCCTAGTTTAAGTTGAAGTAAGTATCTAGGCCAGGGGAGAAAGAAAGGAGCCACTGGAAGAGAGAAGCACTTGATGAAAGACAGCAAAGGACATGGGGAATAGCATGGAGGGGCAGATGAGGAAACGGTACAGATGGGGAGGGTTAGCCAAAACCAAGGCTCTTTCATATATATCCATCCATATATAAATGTACTACTTTATACATCAACTAGAAAATAGAATCTTAAAAATCGTTTGACTGAAAGTATCATGCAGGGTTGGAGAATGCTCCTCCCAGAAGCCGTAGGCTTTAAACAAACAAACAAAAAGATCCCAGTCCACAGTATGGAATATCATCCTAAGAGTTCTTGGCCTGGGAAGCCACATCGACTTCCAATACAGCATAGGTTCCTGGCATTGTTCTTGGCTGCCCACCAGAACTAAATGGCAAGAGCTCCTGCTGAAGAAACAGCACACTTTGGATATAGGACATGGAGGAATGAAGCTGGAACTGAGCCAGAAGCTCTCTCCCTGCCAGGTAGCATTCATGGTTCTGGGAAGTGCTATGTGGGCTCTTGGAGGAGAAAAGTCATCAACAGTCCTACCCAGCTGTGGGCAAGTGCCACGATATGTTGCACCAACTCATCTTTGAGGTAATAGTGGCATGACTGTTCTGTGGGCGACCAGTTGCTTTCTGGTTGAATTGGAAGCTTGCTCCACAGAAAGGTATTCATGTCTTGTATTGTAAATCTGACTGGGAAGGTCACAGGCCCTAACGCTGAACCTACTACTCATGCCTTGCTAAATGGACATGTAAACTGCCTTTCAAGTGTTTATGTTTAGATCCACAGACTAGTGCTGCTCTTAGCCGTGGTCAGAGAAGCTTCTTTTTGTGATGGGTGATAATGGTTGATGCAGCTACTCAAACTAAACAAAATGCTGTCAGTGAGAGTTGAGTAATCAGGCCCAGACGGGACATCAATATCGCTCCCTTTCAGGCTTACGAAACTCCACACAAGAGAGGGCAGAAAGAATGTAAGAACTAGAGGATGGAGGATGGGAGGGGTGCTAGGCAGTGCTATTTTCTGAATAGGACTTGCCTGTTGCAGTCATGAATATACACAACCAACTATGGCCACTTGCACACACGCACACACACACACACACACACACACACACACACACACACATTTACTCACACCCTCATACGATGTGGAAGTAGGAGAGGGACTAGTTGTAAAGAAGAAGTAGGAGTAGGAAGAGGGTAAGAGAAGGTAATGGGGAATGAGTAGGACTGCAATATGTTGCAGACATATTTATTTTGTTATCCACCTAGTCATTTGCCCTAGTAGTGAAACTAATAAGAATATAGTTGTAATAGTTCCAATACAAAGGAAAACTAAAGCAATCCAATGATGGCTGGGAAGATGGCTCAACTGGTAACGTAGCTGCCACTCAAGCTTTAGGACCTGAGTTCAAATCCCATCACATATATACAAAGCTGGTACTGACTTTGAAGGTCCTCTATGCTTCGTAGCCTTCATAACACCAAAAGGTGATATTCCAGCTGCTTGGGGAGAGAAGTTACAAACAGTCTCACCCAGCTGGAAACCCTACAAGTTAGTTTGCACTCATAAGTGCAAAAATTGCATGAATGTGGTGGGGGTAGCCAGTCACTTTCTGATTGATTTTAAGGCCTGTTCCATAGAAGGAAATGGATCCCTGGTACTGTAAATCTGGCCAAAAGCCCATGGCCAGGGAGCTCATAAGCCACTGGGAAGAACCTTTACTACTATTATTTTGACCAAAAGGACATAGTATCAAGCTGTCTTCTAAATTTGTATCTACTACCCATATAATGGTGCATCTCTCAGTCCTCTTTAGAGAGGTCACTTTGTATAGCAGATGGTGGTTTGTTTACAGACTCACAACTGGTTTATGGTGCAAAGAAGTAAGTGTTTGTGGAGTGTTCAGTCATAAATGGAGCATGCATATCACACTCCCTTGATCAGGTCTCAGGGAACATTGTGGAGGAAGGGACAGAATGATTGTAAGGGACAGGTCAAAGAGAAATGATACCCAACAGTGTCTTCTGGACATGACAGGCTGTGCACCCATGAACTCACAGCAGCCATGGTTGGCTGAGCAAGATGAAACTAGTCAACATTCCATCATGCATAGGGGAGGGATACACAAGCCTCCACCCCTAGCTGAGGAGCTATGACAGTTGCGGCTGCTAGGGAGGGACAGTCAGTTTTCTTTAGAGGTGTGGCCCCTTGTAAGTTTACCATGCTCCTTTACGTGTCTCCACACCCATGGGCAGCCCTGCTTAGACTCAGTGAGTTATTAAAACCAAGAGGAGTTGGGGGTAAATAAAGGGTGAGTATGATTTAAAAAAAAAAAACAATACATTATATATACACACACGTATGAAATTCTCAAAGAGCAAGTTTAAAATTACACTTAAGTAAATAACTAACTAGTTGAGAGTGGAGGCACTTGTCTGTAACCTCAGCCCTTGGGAGCCCTGAAGCTCATTGGCCAGCCAGCCCAGCTGAATGGAGCACCAGACTCAATGAGGGACACTGTCTCAGAAAAACAAGGGTGGAGGGAGTGATTGGAAGATACCTGACATTGACTTCTGACCCCCACTGTGTGCACATACAGGAACACTAAATAAATAAATAAATAAATAAATAAATAAATAAATAAATAAATAAATAAATGCAATTTAAAAAATAATAACAGGGGCTGAGGAGACGGCTCAACAGTTAAGTGTTAATAGCATTCTTGTAGAGGACCTGATTTCAGTTCCTACTACTCATATCAGGTGACAGGTGACAGCCTGTAACTCCAGCTCCAGAGGATCCAATGACCTCCTCTGGCTTCTCCAGGCACTACATTCCCATGCACAGTTCCCACTCTCCATGATTAAAAATAAAAATAATTTTTCCTTTTTTTTTTTTTTGGTTTTTCAAGGCAGGTTTCCCTGTGCAGCTCTGGCTGTCCTGAAATTCACTATGAAGACCAAGCTGGCTTCTAACTCAGATATCTGCCTGTGTCTGCCTCTCAAGTACTGGGTGCTGGGATTAAAGGCATGTACCACCACCACCCAGCTTAAAAACAAAGTATTTTAAAAGATTTAAAGAATATATAAAAAGTAATTTCTGCCATAGTTTGGAAGTGTACTGCACGGCAGAGCCTCCATTACCCAAAGTAATCACAACTAGCTAAAATGGAAAAATTACAATGTATGAGACTGTTTTCTCCAGCTGTAGAGATGTCAATAACTCAGAGGCCAGGAAATAAGAGCAGTCTGGGAAGCACTTATGGATGTGGAAGACATTTTGCAAATATAGATCAGAAAACTGGCATGAGGAAATGCATACTAACAGTTCTGGCCGTAGAGGAGACACTCTAGAGACAGGGTCCCCCTTCCTTTAGCTATCAGTATTGAAACAATGGTCCCCAAGAAACTGGAATTTCCTCAGGAGACCCACGCTCAAGGAGGGAAAGGCGAAAGCTCTGATGCCAGCCAGAAGAGGAACTCGTCTCCCAGGAAGAGGTTTAACACAATTCTGACAACTTATCAGACCAACTCACAGAAAACATTTAGTCTAGACAAAAATGGATCAATGCGTATGACCTGGCCTTGAGCCACACTGCTTCATTATGCATACTTCTTGTACTCTATTTAAACCTAAGCTTCAGGACAGTACTCCAAGATGGCTTGGGGGTTGCTGAATCTCTTTACTTGATTCTCTTTCCACCATGGCCACACTGATTACATCTACTTTCTCTTCTTTCCACTATGATTTGTCCTTTTTATTGTTGTATTGAGGATCGGTGGCTGAGAACAGCTTGTTACGGTTACCAGAGCCCAGGCTTTTTCATGAAAAACTCCAGCAACGTAACAGCTGTTGAGAAGGGATTCTATCTGAACACCGGGAAGTCTGAATCTCCAGAAATAGTCTGGCAAACGCCTTCCTTAAAGAAGCAGAAGTCACTTGAGGAAATGAGGCTTCATTGGACAGAACATCATTCAAGCTTCATATATAAAGACAGGAAGTAAGCAATCATTTCAATTGTGTGTGCAAGAATCAGTAAACAAAATAGCTTCTATTTGCTGAGCCCATAACACATTCAGGCACAATGATAAAGAATTATAAAAACAATGGTGCTCACAGTGTGCTGGGAGTTACTTCAATTCTCAGGGAGTCCTAAGAATGCAGCCCCATTTTAAAAGGTGAAGAAAAACTGAGGGGTGAACAGGAAAAACTAATTAAAGGTAAAAGCACGTGATAAAGAACCCAGAAGCATAACCCAAGTTTATCTGGCTCTAAGGCCCACTGGTTAGCCAAGCTTCTTTCTTTGCTTACTTATTGAGAGAGAGAGAGAGAGAGTGTTCGTTCAGTCAGCACAATTTGGTGGGTCCTAGGAATTGAATTGAGGTCTTTTGGCCTGACAGAGGATTTGAACTGGGGTCTTCTGGCCTGACAGCAAGTGCCTTTACCCACTGATCCATCTCATGAGCCCATAGGAGTTAACTCAGATTTTAAAAGAATGAATATAAAAGACTTAACAGGATAATAAAAAAAAAAAGCCAAGACTTTAAAAATCACAAAAACAACAAAGATTATCGTTTTCTTTGTGTTCAGTGAAGGAAGCACCAAAGGAAGGCCAAGCTGATTGCTCAGGGCAAGGGCAGTTAGTATAACAGCACAAAATACTAGAAAATGCTAGACACCAACTAGGGATCAGAAAAGCAATTCCCATCAGATACCTATTTACATTTCTGACAGACTTACAGAATCAATAATGTAGTGTAGCTTGATCTGAGAAAATTTTTTGGCCAAAGAGCTCATTGTATTCTCACAGGGAAGATGGAGAAACCCAGGGTGACTCCAGACTCACTAAGCACCTGAGGTCTGAGAAGCTAAAGTGAAGCATGTTAGCGTAAAGGGGAGGTAAACCTCACTACTCTGTCCTCTTTGGCACCTGAAACTTTGGTCTGAGAGCACATGCCACAGTGCTCACAAAGGGCCTGAGGTTGGTTCAAGAGGCAGAAGTATTCAGCAAGCTGAAGCTAGCAAGTTTGATACATATCTGTAAATTCCTTCCAGCCAAAAATCATTTGTACTAGTACAAGATGAAGGAGGTATGTTTGGTTTTCAGTACACACACACACACACACACACACACACACACACACACACACAAGGTTCTAGAGGCATGTCCTTGAAGGGATATTGGAACCTTGGCCAATAACCTCTCAGAAAATGACAGATAACAAGGACAGAGGCTGCCGAGGGCCTTTGGTTGTTTGCAGATGCATGTATGGCACCCCAAATTAAGGAAGAAAGAATTGGCACTCTATCTGTAGCATGTAGTCTGTATTTTGAAGAAATATCTCAAATTAAAAATAAAAAAAAAAAATTACTCAAAGATCTCCAACAAATGAAAAACTGTTGGTAGTAAAGTATCTTGTTAGTTTTGCATTGATTGAATGAGATTATCTGAGATAAGCAACTTAAAAAGAGGAGTGTGTGCTACAGAAGAGAGCTATCAGACGGGGGTTTAAGTGGTAGTCACACACAAAGAGAAGGGACTGGGCTGTCTCTAAAAGGCTTACAGAAAGCCCCCCCCCCCCCATGCCACACGGGTAGGTCAGAGTCCTATGGCACAAACTGGCCTCTGAGGTACCTTTCAGGAGGGGATATGGGAATGGTTGTTCTTTAGAAGCAATCAGGGAATGAAACCCTAAAATATCCCCCCTATACATAAAAGAACTTGTGACTTTGGCCTAAGGTTTTGACTGACTGTGGCTAAGGCCGCAGACATGTCTGAACCTGGCCAGGGTTGAATGGAAGTTAATTTGCACATGACTAAAGAGTCTGCTGGGAGTGGGAGATAAAGTGTCCCCTGTTAGATGCCCACTCTTTTGGTTACTGGTGGAACAGCCAGTCAAGCATTTTCCTGGTGGTGAGGCTGTACAAAAGCCAGTCACTCAAAAAAATCACTGATGGGTATGCTCAGTGATACAGAAAGCCACATAAGACCTAGCAATTTCACCCCAGAAGCCTATAAAATAGCCGATTTATTTTTATCCTTCAAAAACTGGAAGCAAAGCCTGCAATGATGGGTATAGGCCAACATACAGCCCAGCTACTTGGGAAGCTGAGGTAGGAGGATCATAAATTTAAGGCTTGCCTGGACTACTCGAAGAGTTCAAAGCCAGCTGGTACAGCCTAGCACATCTCTGACTCAAATACAAATATCGAAGAGGGCCAATGACCTAGCTCTGTGGTCGGGAGCTTGCCCCGCGTGGGGAAGGCCCTGGGTTTGATCTCCAGTGCTGGAAAGCAAAGCAAACAAACAAACGGAAAACACAGTAAAACCAGAGACAACCCAGACCTGCTGCAGGGAATGGTTACACACGTTGTGATGTGGCCACATCATGGAACACTATGCAGTGAGAAGTAAAACAATTTCAACAGATTCCCAAAGAGTTAGAGAATTATTCAAAGCAAAAAAGTCAGTCTGAAGGTCACATAATATATGAGTCTATTAGTGTCATTTTTCTGGAAATGATAAACTTTTAGAAACAGAGAACAGATTAGTAACTTCCCCAGTTCAAGGTCAATTAAAAGACAACGTGGGGGCTGGAGAGACGGCTCAGTGGTTCAGAGTACTTCCTGCTCTTCCAGAGGTCCTGAGTTCAGTTCTCTACTTCTTGAAGCTACACATGACTGCAATTATCTCAAAATAAAAAAGGCTTTAATTTTTTTCCAAGCTGTGGGGTAGAAGATAAAGATAGGAAACAGGGAGAAGAGTGAGCAGTCCAGCTCAACTCCCTGGGCAAGACCCATCCTAATGAAGAAGACCCCAGGCACACAGACAATGACCAGTCATCCTAATGAAGAGGACCCCAGGCACACAGACAATGACCAGTCAGAGCTTTAGACTGAAAAGAGCAGGAACTGCACCTACCTAGTGCATGGCTGGGTCCCTGCTGCCTCAGCCACACTGCCTGGCATAGCAGGGTACTTTGGACTGGGGCTCATCTCCGTCTAAATAAGAACATGCACATATTGAGGAACTATGAGCTACCCAACATGCTTACTTGATCAGCTTTGAATACAAAGGATTTATCCAAAAAGTTTCTTGACTCCATTGTGTTCCCGAGCTGAAGATAGCAGGAGAGTCCTTGGCTACACAGAGCTCAAGATCAGCCTTGGGTATACTGGAGACACTCTCAAAAATGTGAGAGAGAAAGAGGGTGGGGAGGAAGGAAGGAAGGAAGGAAGGAAGGAAGGAAGGAAGGAAGGAAGGAAGAATTAGAGAATCAGGCAATCCGGAGGGTGGAGGCAGAGAGAGTCTGGAAGAGATGGGGCCAGGACGTCAGGAGAGGCCCAGGAAGAGCCAGAGCAACCAGGCCAGAGCAGACTGTGGAGTTCTTGAAGAGACATAACCAGGCTGAGTGGAGTAAAGAGTGAAGGGAGAGAGGGCAGGGAATGTAAGGGAGTCACCTCACGGTGCGGCTCCAAACTCCAGGTCTTCCAACCTTCGGAGACTAAGAACAGGTGGACAGACTAGCAGTGACCTCTAGAGGAGGTCCCTTTGTCCCCTCCCCACATGCCTCCCACCCCCTGCCTGGCTGCCAGGGATCAGAGAGGCTCCTTGAGGTATGCATGGAGGTGGGGCAGAGATGGCTACAGACACCAAGGACACCAGAAGGCCCTTGGTCCTTCAGAAGGACACCTCTGGTCCTCTAAGTGGGCTAGACAGGGTGTGTGTGTGTGTGTGTGTGTGTGTGTGTGTGTGTGTG
>CABHPP010145575.1:0-15693 GCA_902168425.1 Peromyscus attwateri
TTTTTTCAATCTCTACCAGCCCTAGAGTAATCACTTGCATGTATCAGACTATGCACTAAGCAACGTTCTTTCAAATGTGTACTGTGACTTTTATCATGTTTTGTTCATCTCGTTTTACTTTATTTATTTTTTGTCTTATATTACATCCTGATGACATCTTGTCCTTCCTCCTCTCCTCCCAGTCCCCTGACCCTACCTCCCCACTCTGCCATACCCACTCCTCCATTACTCTTCAGAAAAGAGTAGGTCTCCCAGGGATATCAATCAAGCATGAAATAACAAGTTATACTAAGATTAGCCTTATTAAGGCTTCATATCAAGGCTGTGAGGCAACCCAGTAGGAGTAAAAGGGTTCTAAAGGCAAACAAAAGAGTCAGAGACATCCCTGCTCCTACTGTTGGATGTCCTACAAGAACACCAAGCTACACAACCATAACGTATATATGCAGACAACCTAGATTAGACCAATGCAGGCTCCCTTGTTGTTGGTTTACTCTCTGTGAGCCCCTATGATCCCTGGTTACTTGATTTTGTTCTTGTGGTATCCTTGACCCCTCAGGGTCCTACAAACCTTCCTCCTCCACTTCTTCAGGATTCTCTGAGCACCACGTAATGTTTGGCAATGGATCTCCTCATATCAGTTGCTGGATACAGCCTCTCTAATGACAAATATTTTAGGCTCCAGTCTATGTGTATAGGAGAATACCGTTAGGAATTATTTTATTGACTTCTTTTACCCAAACTGTTGGGTTCTATCCTAGGTTGGCGGGCTATCCAGCCTCTGGTTCCTGGCCCCCCAGGCATAGGCTCCCTCTCTGGATTGGGTCTCAAGTTGGACCAGTCATTCCTTGGCCACTCGTACATGTTCTATACTATCTCTACCCCAGCACATCTTACAGACAGGATAAGTTGTAGGTTGAATGTTTTGTGGCAGAGTTGGTGTCCCAAGCCCTCTACTAGAAGCCTTACTTGATTACAGAAGATGACTGGTTCAGGCTCTGTATCACTCATTGCTAGGAGTATTCTCTATGGTCACCCTCATAGATTCCAGGGAGTTTCCATTGCACTAGGTTTTTACTTTACTCTTGATATGCCATCCAATTCCAGTCATCTCTCCCAGTACCTTCTCCCTCCATTCACCCTCAACTGATCACTCTTGTTCCCATTCCCACAAACCTCAAATCCACACACAAAATGTTTTTGATTTCCTCTTCTCAGGGATGTCCTTACACCCCCCCCCCTTGAACCCTCTTTATTAATTAACCTCACTATGTCTGTGGGTTGTAGCATGATTTTCCTTTACTGTGTAGCTAATATCCACTTGCAAGTGAGTACATACCATGTTTCTTCTTCTGGGTCTGGGTTACCTCACTTAGAATTATTTTTTTCTAGTTACATCCATTTTTCTGCAAATTTCATTATGTCATTATTTTTAACAGTTGATTAATACTCCATTGTGTAAATGTACCACATTTTCTATATCCATTCTTTGCTTGAGGGATATCTAGGGTGTTTCTAGTTTCTGACTATTATGAATAAGGTTACTATGAACATAATTGAGCAAGTGACCTTGTGATAGGATGAAGCCTCCTTTGGGTATATTCCCAAAAGCTGTGTCTCAAGGAAGATTGATTCGCAACTTAAAAAAATAAAAAAATAAACACCATATTGATTTCCAAAGTATATACAAGTTTGCACTCCCACCAGCAGTGAAGAAGTGTTCTGCTTGCTCCATATACTGGCCAGCATGCACTGTCATTTATGTTTTTGATCTTAGCCATTCTGACAGGCATCACATGAAATATCAAAGTAATTTTGGTTTGTATTTCCCTAATGGCTAAGGATGCTGAAGATTTCTTTAAGTGCTTCTTTCCTATTTGAGATCCCTAGCCACAGGGACAATGCCTTCAATGTTTATTTGGGTTATTTTGTTTGTTAATATCTAGGTTTTTTTTATTTTTTTATATGTTTTTGAAATTAGCCTTTTGTCAGCTGTGGAGTTGGTGAAAATCTTTTCTCATTCTGTAGGCTGCTATTTTGTCCTATTGACAATGTTGCCTTACAGAAGATGTTTAGTTTCAAAGGTACCATTTTTTTTAAATTTTATTTTATAATTTAATTTAATTTTACATATCAGCCACGGATTCCCGCTCCCACCCACCCCACCTCCCACCTTCCCCCCAGGCCACCCCCCATTCCCATCTCCTCCATGGCAAAGACTCTGCTGAGGATTGAGATCAACTTGGTAGATTCAGTCCAGGCAGGTCCAGTCCCCTCCTCCCAGGCTGAGCCAAGAGTCCCTGTGTGGCTTGAGTTTCCCTGCCTGGCCCACAGTCAGGATAAATCTCTTTCACCTGCCAGTCCCACAGCCGCTCAGACCCAACCAAGGAAACACAGACTTCTATTGCTTATAAACTGTATGGCCGTGGCAGGCTTCTTGCTAACTGTCCTTATATCTTAAGTTATCCATTTCCATAAATCTATACCTTGCCACATGGCTTGTGGCTTACCGGCATCTTTACATGCTGCTTGTCCTGGCAGTTGCTGGCTGGCAGGCAGTCCCTCCTTCTGCCTTCCTGCTCTTTTAATTTTCTCTGTTAGTCCCGCCTATACTTCCTGCCTAGCCACTGGCCAATCAGTGTTTTATTAGCAACACATTTGCCATACAGAACATCCCACAGCACTTCCCCTTTTTTTTTTAAAAAAGGAAGGTTTTAACTTTAAAGTAAATTACATATAATTTGGGAATTTGGGCGTAGCTTCTCTTACTACTTCCTGCTGGAGGGGGGCGCTGTATCTTATGGGGACACAAAGAAAATTTTAGGATCATGGAGTAGTCCGTGAGGGTATATCGTCTGAGCTAGTTGCCTTGAAACGGTTCTGGATGTTGGATCATCTGAGCCATGGTGTCATCGGAGACCTTTCAGGTGGTCTTGGCTGGTCAAACCTGATGTATCTTAATCTGGAACAAATCCATAGCCTCTGGCTTTCTGTGAAAACAAAATCAGAGCTTCCTTTCCAAAGCAACATATCCTTACATCCAAATTTTGAAGTCAAGGTATCTTTAAAATATACATATTGGTTTAACTCAGCTTCCTTTATAATCAAATATCTCTCTGCAGTTAAGAATCCCAAAAACAACACAATGCAGATTCTCTGTGTGATATCCATCTTTACATGGCTTATATTTTATACTACCTTTACTGTCTCTTTAAAGACTTTATTTTTCAAAACTATCTATTTCTTTATATAACTGTATATATCACCTTTTTTTGTCTCTTTCAAGCCTACGTATTTTTTTACACACATTTTAAAGCATTTAAAGTCTTGTTCCATCTGAATCTGTCTTATTGTGAACCTGTTACTTTAAACTGCAGCATTCTAAGACTGAAAAGGTGCTGTGGCTGCTGGCTCCGCCCACCTCAGCTTCCCAACATGGCGGTGATACATTTACCATCAGCTCTGGGAGCCTTCGTGGGTCTATGCTTCTATCAAAGCAGCCTTTAGCCCAGAAACCTCTTTTTTTGTTTTGTACTAGCAAAAGCTAAATCCACCATGCAGCTTAATGTGCCACTTGCAGACGCCTCATTCCCACCATACTGCAGGTCAAACACACCAGGAACCCGCCATATAGTAGCTCAAGCCCGCAGGCTGCAGCTAACTTGAGAAAGACAACTAGGAAGCTGTTTTAGCTCTGTTTTAGAATCTTCTTTCTACGCTTTCTCAGGTTTTAAGTGGAAATTCCTGCCCCACGTTGGGCGCCATTTGTGGCTTGAGTTTTCTTGCCTGGCCCACAGTCAGGATAAATCTCTTTCACCTGCCAGTCCCACAGCCACTCAGACCCAACCAAGGAAACACAGACTTCTATTGCTTATAAACTGTATGGCCGTGGCAGGCTTCTTGCTAACTGTCCTTATATCTTAAGTTATCCATTTCCATAAATCTATACCTTGCCACATGGCTCGTGGCTTACCGGCATCTTTACATGCTGCTTGTCCTGGCGGTTGCTGGCTGGCAGGCAGTCTCCTTCTGCCTTCCTGCTCTTTTAATTCTCTCTGTTAGTCCTGCCTACTTCCTGCCTAGCCACTGGCCAATCAGTGTTTTATTAGCAACACATTTGCCATACAGAACATCCCACAGCATCCCTGTATAAGCCCCAGGTTCCAAACAGCCAGCACATGCACTGAGGACAGGTCCCGGTCCCACTGCCTGGATGCTTCCCAAACAGATCAAGCTAATCAACTGTCTTACTTATCCAGAGGGCCTGATCCAGTTGGGGGCTCCTCAGCCATTGGTTCATAGTTCATGTGTTTCCATTTGTTTGGCTATTTGTCCCTGTGCTTTTTCCAACCTTGGTCTCAACAATTCTCACTCATACAAACCCTCCCCTTTCTTGCCAACTGGACTCTCAGAGCTCCACCTGGGGCCTGGCCGTGGATCTCTGTATCTGGTTCCCTTGGTCATTGGATGAGGTTTCTAGCACGACAATTAGGGTGTTTGGCCATCCTATCACCAGAGTAGGTCCTTTTGGGCTGTCTCTCAACCATTGCCAGTAGTCTATTGTGGAGATATCCTTGTGGATTTCTGTGCACCTCTCTAGCACCCTGCTTCTTCCTATTCTCATGTGGTCTCCATTTACCATGGTCTCTTATTCCTTGTTCTCCCCCTCTGTTCTTGATCCAGCTGGGATCTCCCACTCCCCCAAGTTCTTTTTCCCTCAATCCTTGCCCTATCATTACCCCCACTCACGTCCAGATTGTCCATGTAGATTTCATCCATTTCTGTCATTGGGTGATCCCTGTGTCTTTCCTGGAGTCCTGCTTTCTAGGTAGCCTCCCCGGAGTCATGAGTAGCAGTCCAGTCATCCCTGGTTTACATCTAGTATCCTCCTATGAGTGAGTACATACCATGTTTGTCTTTCCGAGTCTGGGTTACCACACTCAGGATGATTTTTTCTAGATCCATCCATTTGCCTGCAAACCTCATGATGCCATTGTTTATCTCTGCTGAGTTGTATTCCATTGTGTATATGTGCCACATTTTATTTTTCCTTTCTTCAGTTGAAGGGCATCTAGGTTGTTTCTAGGTTCTGGCTATTACAAACAATGCTGATATGAACATAGCTGAGCAAGTGCCCTTGTGTTATGATTGAGCATTCCTTGGTTATATGCCCAAGAGTGAAGGTACCATTTATTAATTGTCAATCTTAGTGCCTAAGCTATTGATATTCTGTTCAGTAAGCTGCTTCCTATGTCAATGCATTCAAGAATATTTCCCAATTTCTCTTCTATCAGGTTCAGTGTATCTGTTTTTATGTTAAAGTCTTTGATCCACTTGGACTTGAGTTTTGTGCATGATGTGGATATGGATCTACTTGCATTTTTCTACACGCCAACATCCAGTTGGGCTGGCACCATTTGTTGAAGATGCTTTCTTTTTTCTGTTGCATATTTCTAGCTACTTTGTCAAAAATCATATGTCCATAGGTATATGGATTTTATTTCTGCATCTTGGTTCAATTTCTGTTATCAACCTTGTTATGCCAATAATGTGCTTTTTATTATTAAAGTTCTATAGTAGAGCTTGAAATCAAGGATGTTGATACCTCTGGAAGTTCTTTTTTTTGCATAAGATTTTTTTAGTTATCCTTTTTTTTCCATATGAAGTTGAGTATTTTTCTTTCAAGGTCTATAAGAATGGTTCTGGAATTTCAGTGGGGATTTCACAGAATGTGTGAGATTGTTTTTGGTAAGATGGCTACATTTACCATGGCTATCTTACAGATCCATGAGAGATCTTTCCATCTTCTTATACCTTCTTCAATTTATTTCTTCAAAGACTTGAAATTCTTGTCATACAAGTATTTCACTTATTTGGTTAGAGACCCCAAGATATTTTATATTATTAATGGCTATTGTGAAGGGTGTTGTTTCCCTGATATCTTTCTCAGCTATCATTGTGTATTTCTATCATTGTGTATAAGAGGGCTATTGATTTTTTTTTTTTTTAGTTAATCTTGTATCTATCTACTTACTGAAGTTATTTATCAGCTACAGGAGTTCCCTGATAGAATTTTTGGAGTTGCTTATGTATACTTGCATAGCATCTCTGAATAGCAACAGTTTGAATTCTTTTCCAACTTGTATTGCCTTGATTTGCTCTTGTTGTCTTATTGCTCTAGCTAGAGTTTCAAGTACTATATTGAACAGTTATGGAGGGAGTGACCAACATTGTCTTTGTCCTGATTTTACTGGAATTGCTCCAAGTTTCTCTACATTAAGTTTGATGTTGGCTTTAGGCTTGTTGCAAATTTCCTTTATTATGTTAGGTATGTCACTTGTCATTTTACATTTTTGTTTGACTTTTCTTTCTTTTGGAATTTATTATTACTATAACATTTTATGATTTTCATTTTTATTTTACTTTACTACTTTTGTATTTATTTCCAATTATTGTTTTTATTTTATTTTACTAATTTTTATTATTACTATTATTGTTATTTCATGGTTTATCATAAATACCATTTACTTTTGAAAGTTACTTTAAGAATGGAGATCTACTACATTCAGAGCACCTTTTAAAAACTAGCATTTCCATATTGTCCCATCTTGGACAATTTATTTGCCTTTCCCACTTTTGGAAGCTCAGGGCTGGTATTATTGCTTAATGTTTGAACATTTGCCTAGTACTTGAAAGGCCCTGAGTGTGATATCTGTCATGTGAATTTAAAACTAAGAATGAAGCTTATTGGGAGGTCATGTGTGTCAGATTAAGTCACCATACACAATGGGCACTATTCTATGGTCAGGATGCTACCAGGAGTCTCAAGCTCCTTTCTGTAACAGACTCATTGATTTCTGTGTGACTTTCAAAAGGTCATAAAGCCTCTCAATGACTAACGTGTTCCAGCTGTAAAAACCTGAATGGTGCTTATCATCAGGTTTTCTAAAGGCTCAGTGTAATGTTAAAGATTAATGAGATAGAATGCATCACTCTGTATCTTCTAAAGAAGGTGTGATGGGGAATAAATGAGTTATTATCTATTCACAGCACCATGCAGGATGTTCTCTCCAACCCTAGAAATAAATTAATTTTAGAAGAACAATTAACTCATTTGGTTCATTAGGCAATGAATTAGTATATTAAATTTAATAAGACCTTACATATTCATTTACAAAGTGCTCTCACAAATACATAGTCTCATTTAACATTTATAAAAATCTTACAGACTGATCACAGCTAATATTGTTATCTGAAATCTACACATGAAGATATTGAGTTTAAGCAAGATAAAGTGGCTTGTGTAAGCTTGACCAAAATCAGCCTTTAAACCTATGGCCTTGACTATAAAACACATATTGCTTTTTACTTTTCATACAGGAGTAAAAGCAAATACTTTAAAATGTCATTATTATTGCACTATGAATGAAGAGCCTGCATGACCAATAATGTTAGTAAGCCAATAGAAATAACCATCTATAAACATTGACCCTTAAAGGTCAAGTTGCAAAGATACAATAGATAGATTGATGTACTGTTAGAGTAAAAAATATTGTAATCCATTTTTATAACAGTAAGTTTACTCAGTTTTTATTTACTATTTTGTGATGCTATGTAAAGCTTGCTGAGGACCATTCACACTCTAATGGAGAAAGAGAGTATAAACAATTATGGGAGTTAGATAATGGAAATTAAATGAAAAAAACATAAAGGCATTAAAATAGAAAATTAGAGAGGGATAGCCTATATTCCACACATTTTGCTCAGTAAAACTTTGCAATCAATTAGTAGAATTAAGAGAGCTCACTTCCAAAAATGTGATGATTATTTATGTCTATTGGATCCTGTAATGGTTGCAGCCACAATGGCTCTTTTATTGTCAAGCTAAGTAATTATTAATGAAATTGAAAAACAGGTCTTAAAGATGGCCTACATAATTTGTAACTACATATATTACAGCAAAAATGTTAGGCAAAATGGGTGGTTGAAGAACACTGTTTTACAAAATAGAGCTACTATAAATTGTTTGTGATTCAGACATAATCCTGGTTGCCAACAATTTCCGACATGTGATGCTTGAATGTGTCAGATTTTTCTCAAGCTATTTATGTTCAAATTAATAGTTTATATAAAGAAATAGACAAAATCTCTCAAGTGACCTTTGAATGGCTACCATGGTTAAGATGGCTTCCCCTTTCCTTGATCCTCTGTTAGCTATTTTTATAATTTTCTTACGGTTGCCTTTATTAATTAGATTAGCCATAGGGACAATGCCTTCACTGTTAGCCTATATTACAGCCACGTTTTTTTTCTTTAAAAATTAGAAGGAAGATGTTGAGAGCACAAAGATCTTTATGCTCACAAATAAGCATTAAAAAATTCAAGAATACTAAACACACAGGGTTGTCTCTTCAACAGAGGAGATATATAACCTGTTTTACATCCAGAAGGCTAGAAAAATGAAGGTGGTTAATATCTTGAATATTCTTGCACTGATTGTATGGTCAGGAGTTCTCCCAAGTTCATAAAAGTAGAACTGGAGATAATTAATATTTTAGGTCACCTTTGTACTTTTTGCATGGCCAGGGTCTCCCTCAACCCAATGACCAGAGCTGCTTAATAGTCTAGATGAGCTCTGGCTCTCTGTATGACTGAGGCCACACCACATCCTCCCCCTAGACCCTTAAGACAACACATGGAGCCTATCTATAGAACCCATCTTCATGTAAGAAGTGACATGTACTATGAGAAGTGTTTTGATCTAATTACACCTCTTTGTGCACCAGGATTGTGTTACATAAGGAAACTCTTTTCCCAATTGTATTGTACTTAATTATGCCTAAAATAAACTTCCTGGAGTCAAACTCTAGAAATTTGAACCAATTGGGGCTACTGAGTCATACTGAAATGGATTTACATTTTTCCTGATGTGGATCATTACTTTGGTGGCCTGGCCTTGGTGTTTTCAGAAACTCCCCACCCCCACAAGGGATTGTAGAAAAACTTTTTCCAATAGAGTTTATGCTATCTCCTCAACAGAGAGAAGGTATCTTCCTTGTAAAGCTTCAGGGATATCACACTGCAGGTTGGGAGTAGGCAAAGGCCCGCGTACACGTGGCTGAGGAGCCCCCATCTGGATCAGGCCCTCTGAATGGGTGAGACAGTTGATTGACTTGAACTGTTTGGGAGGCATCCAGGCAGTGGGACTGGGTCCTGTGCTCATTGCATGAGTTGGCTGTTTGAAACCTGGGGCTTATGCAGGGTCGCTTGGCTCGGCCTGGGAGGAGGGGACTGGACCTGCCTGGACTGAGTCTACCAGGTTGATCTCAGTCCTGGGGGAGGCTTTGCCCTGGAGGAGGTGGGAATAGGGGGTGGCCTGGGGGGAAGGGGAGGGGGGCGGGAGGGGGTAGAACAAGGGAATCCGTGGCTGATATGTAGAACTGAATGGTATTGTAAAATAAAATAAATAAACAAACAAACAAACAAAAAATCCTCAAGTTAGGAGTCAGGAAAAGGAATTTCTTTCCTCGGTGTCCAACTTTCAATTCTGAAAGTCTTTCACTTCCTCCATTAGATTTATTCCAAGATAGTTTTTTTTTGTTTGTTTGTTTGTTTTTTTTTGGTTTTTCGAGACAGGGTTTCTCTGTGTAGCTTTACGCCTTTCCTGGAGCTCACTTGGTAGCCCAGGCCGGCCTCAAACTCACAGAGATCCACCTGGCTCTGCCTCCATAGTGCTGGGATTAAAGGCGTGTGCCACCAACGCCCGGCTATTCCAAGATAGTTTATTTTTAAAGTGTGGTGTTATGAACGTTATTGTTTTACTGATTACTTTCACTGTATGTTATTTGTATATAAAAAGATACTAATCTTTATGTTAATTTTGTATTCTGCTACTTTGCTGAATGTGTTTATCAGTTATAGGAGTATCTTCATTAGAGTTTCTATTGCTGTGATAAAACACCATGACTAAAAACAACTTGCATAGAAAAGGGTTTCTTTCAGTGTATAGTTACCAGGTCAAACTCTGTAACAGAAGTTAGTCAACACGGGAACTCAAGGCAGGAATCCTAAGTCAGAAACTGAAGCAGAAGCCACAGAGGGATACTGTTTACTGGCTTGCTTGCTACTAGCAGGCTCAGCTTGCTTTATTAAATAGCTCAGGAACACCAGTCCAGGGATAGCACCACCCACAGTAATCTGGGCTCCCCACATCAATCCTCAATCAAGAAAATTCTCCACAGGACAGTCTGGTTTGGGCATATTCTTAGTTGAGAGTCTTTGTCATAGATATCTCTAGCTTGCATAAAATTGACAAATAACAACATAAAAGCAAAACAACAACAACAAAAACAAGAAGCTTTTTGGAAGAGTCTTTAGAATCTGTTATAGAGAGAATTATATCATTGTAATGTTCTCTAAGTAAGGATGCTTTACTTCTTCCTTTCCTATCTATATCTCATTTCTCTTCTTCACTTATTCACTTCACTTATATCTCAGTTATCTTCTTGTTCTAGCTAAGAAGTCAAGTACTACAATGACTAAGAGGAGGGAAGGAGTGGATATCTTTGACTTGTTACTTGTTTTAGCAGAAATACTTTGAGTTTTTCTCTACTAAGCAAGATATTGAGTGTGGGCTTGCCATATAGTTAGACTGGCTAAGATAAAAACAAGTGATGACAAATGCAAGCATGGATGTGAGGTTAAGGAGCCTCTTATTTACTGCTGATGGGAATGGAAGGAATACTATTGAAACTGGTGTGGAGTTCATTACTGCTGTATTCCCTGTAGCCAGCAAATAAAAACAGCCTGTGTATAGATCAGCTGATGAATGGATAACAAAAATGTGGTATATTTACACAATGAAATGTCATTGAGCTATTAAGGAAAATAAAATATGTACATAAATGTATGGGGGTAGGAACAATCATTCAGAGTGAGGTAACCTGGACTCAGAAAGACAAATATTGCATGTTTTCTCTCATATGTAAATGTTAGCTTTGAATCTTTGGATATGTGTGCTTCATTTGGAATACTCATAAAGGTCAGAAAGTTAATAAAAGGACATGTGTAGGGAAGGAGCTTTCTTTTCTTTTCTTTTCTTTTTTTTTGAGTTATTGACCAATGAGTTGTCATAGACTACCAAACATTATATAAGGCTGTTGGTTACCCTACAGAACTTGATGGCAAGGCAATATCGTTGAAGATATCAAGTACTTGTGTCACAAAACATGGCAATATATAGTTGGTACTGTTCTAGAAGCATTTTCCCTATTGGTTAGCTTTCATAGTGCTGGGATTATTATGTATGCCACTAGAAAAGAAAAGAATCATCAATTTTATCCAACTGTGAACACTGCAAGCTACTCTCTGACCTGGCAAGAAAAACCCACTGGTGCAATAATGGCATGAATGGCATGAGAGGAACCAATGACCAGAATTAAATCCAACTCAGCAAAATGAAACCCACTGTTGGGCCAAGAACCTGTGGCTACGCAGGTCATAGGCCGCATGGAGAACCTACTATTCATATTCTGCTAGGTGGATATAGTACTAAACCAACTCCTACTGATTTATCTTTATTCATATAGATTAATGTGACTTGCAACCTTTAGCAAATAAGTTTCTAATTGTAGTAAATGGTGATTATCACAGAGACCGACAAGTGACTAAGATGCAGAAAATAAGATGCTTCAGAATATTCACCTCTAAATGGGATCTCTGTATCTCATTCCTTTCTCCCAAAGCTTATGGGCCTTTGTGGATGAGGATGTGGAAAGACTGTGAGAGGCAGGAGCAGTGAATGAATATAAGGAAATATGTCCTGCAGACACACAGGAGTCTGCACATAGAAGTGCAAAGTAATTGGGATGAAATGCACAAGCCCCATGTAAGCCCAAGATAAACCAAATTCCAGCGTGGAAATGGGAGGAAGACAGAAAGCCTCATTTCTAGCCAAGGAGTTGTTGACAACTGATAGCTTCTAGGACAAGGAGCCAGTTTTGTTTTTGTTTTTTGTTTGTTTGTTTGTTTTGTTTTGTTTTTAAGACCATTGATTCCTCTGGTAAGTTAATTATGCTCCCATAAAAGTTCATCCATGAAGAATATATGGGCAGCATAAATTGAATTTGAGATTGATTAAATAAAATAAGGCAAACACAAGGTTAAGTAAAGGATATTAAGATGGAGGAGTGAATCTGAGAGGAGTTGTGGGAGGGTGAGAATAAGTGGGAGTATGAGAATATGATGAAATCTCATAAGAAATTATCAAAGAGCTAAGAAAAAAGGGAGTTAGTAAAACTAAAATCTATGTTATTTTGTTATTTTTAAGGAAAGGCATTTCACTTTATTGATCTAAACCTATCCTGAAAACAATACTGATTTAAAAAAAAAAAAAACAACAAGACCCTATTGTATCACCCTTACTCATATGGTACAATGCAGAAAAATATGAAATTTAGTAATTCTTAGTACCATGAAATTATTGTTACCCATTGTTGAGGAATAATATTTTAAGGTGTGTTACTTTTGTTTATGTTGCATTTGTTTAACTCTGTGAAGCTGTGTTACTGTGCCTGTCTAGAACACCTGATGGTCTAATAAAGAGCTGAGCTGCCAATAGTGAGACAGGAGAAAGGATAGGTGGGGCTGATAGGCGGAGAGAATATATAGAAGGAAAAATCTTCGAGGAAGAAAAAGAAGTAGCCAGAGAAGAAGGAGGATTCCAGGGGCCAGCAACCCAGCTACACAGCAAGCCATGGAGTAAGAGTGAGATTTACAGAAGAGAATGGGATCATTTAAGTTAAGAAAAGCTGGCTAGAAATAAGCCAAGCTAAGACTGGGCATTCATAATTAAGAATAAACTCCATGTGTGGTTTATTTGGGAGCTGGGTGGCAGGCCCGCAAAAGAGCAAAAACAAGCAACAACAAACCATTCCAAATGAACTACTAAAATTTGGAATTGTGTTTATAAAACTAAACTGGGTCTCATTGCTAATTGTCTGCAAGGTACATTAGTGCCAGGAACTGTAAAGTCTTTTCCTGGAAGACAGATTCTGAGTTATATTTTATTGCTCTGATAATACTATGAAAAACTTCTCCCTAAAGGGATAAAAAGGGACAACTCAGGTATATCTTAGTTTTATTTCCTATTATCCTGATAAAATGAATGAGAAAAGCAACTTAATACTGGAAGGGTTTGCTTGGTTTAGAATTCCAGTTTAGAGGATATTTTTCCGGGGAAGTTATAGCAGCAGTAGATTGATGAAGCTAATTATAGCTGCAGACAGGCAAGAAAGAGACTGGATTGAATGCATGCTTATAGGTGCTCTCTTCTTCCTCTCTTATATAGTTCATAATCCCCTGTCTAGGGAATGTTGACACCAGTAGTGGGGGTATTCCCCCCACCCTTAATTAAGGTAATGAAAACAATTCCCCCAAAGACAAGCTCGTAGCCCAAACTGATATAGATAGTCTCTCATAGAAATTCTCTTCCCAGGTGATTCTGTTTTGTGTCTAATTAACAACTGTATAGTAACCATCACAATGTATCTTTTTTTATTTAGAGAAGCCAAGACACATTTTAAATCTTACTTTCATTTTTCTGACTTTACTTTTTAAATCATGTAATTAAAACTAAATTTGCACCAAACACTTATACAATATTGATTTAATGTTATTTTTAATATATCTTATAGATTCAATATTATGCATTTTTGAGAAATTAGTTTTAATGTTTTATATTAGTAGAAAGGCCTAAAAATACTCAAAATAATGCTATGGAGGAATCAGGTTGGAGGAGTATCCTAGTTAGTTTGAACATTAACCACAGGACTAACATAAAGAAAATGTGCTGTTTAAGTAGGGATAATAGACTGATAGAGCAAAGAACAAAAATATAAGTACATAAATAGACACACACATAAAAGCCTCATGATTTTTAACCAATGTGTGAGGTTAATTCAATCAGGGAAAAACAAGCCCTCTCTTACCTTCCTTTTTCTATTTCTATTTCTATCAAGCAAATATTGCTCTAATTAAATATTAATGTAGGAAAGAATGTACCTTCATCTCTACAGCTCACACACACTAATTAATTTGAGCTGGATCATCAATTTAAGTCTTAAATCTAGAATCATAATGAGTAAAACATGTAAAAATATCCTTGCAAATCTGAAATAGAAAGAGACTTGGTGGAACATACAAAGTACTAATTATAACAGTTAAAAATACATTCAAGTATATGTGGAGAACACTGTGGGTGGGAAGGTTTAAGCAAGGATAGGAAGGAGGGGAAGTGTTAACCAAAACTAAGACTGTATGAAAAATCCATATGGAAACTGACTTCTCTGGAGCCTAATTAAAGAATATAACTAAAAAATAAAAATAACTTTGAGGAGAGGTACCATATATGGATAAATAATAGTTAGTGCTCTCAGAAGACACTGGCAATTGAATGGAAAATCTAAAGCCACTGTGAGGTTCTTCATGATAAGTTGTTGGACAGGGAGGCCCTAGAAGACCCCTAAAACACGGGCTATTGCTTTTGCTCTTATCTGCCCAATAGAACTACAGGGTAAAACACTATTTCTGAAGTCACCACATACTTAGGTTATAGGACATAGCAAAATCAAGCAGGAACCAAACTGTAAGTGACCTTTCTGTTAGCCACTGTAGTGCTGGAAGGCTGTTAGGGGAGTGCAATTCATCAACAGTCTTATCCAACTGTAGACCCTGCATGGCTCATTGATGACTGGCCTGGCTAGAAATGCCCATTGGTTCAATGGTTTCATGACTGTGCTGTGGGGAGGGGTAACCAAATGGTTTTAAATTTGATTTGAAGTCTACTTTACAGGAGGGAATGCATGCCTAGTACCATAAACCTAGTTGGTGGCTAGAGATAGCATTAGTATTGTTTTGCTAAATGAATGTATTGTCAAAATGCTTTCTAAATATTCATGTTTATATCCCTAGATTAGTGCAGTTGACATCCTTCTTTATAGGGCATTCTATTACAACAGGAGACAGTAAATGTGGCCAATCATAACTAGATGAAGTACCATTAAAAAGGAACATGAAGCTGGGCGGTGGTGGTGTGCACCTTTAACCCCAGCACTCAGGAGGCAGAGCCAGGCAGATCTCTGTGAGTTCAAGGCCAGCCTGGTCTACAGAGCAAAATCTGGAACAGGCACCAAGACTACACAAAGAAACCCTGTCTTGAAAAATAAAACAAACAAACACACAAACAAACAAAAAAACAAGAACATGATGTTCTCAATCACAAAAAGGTTATCTATATGACCCCCTCCAAAGCTCAGGGAATATCATGGAAGAGATAAGGGAAAAGAAGAGGCAGTGTATGGAGGTGTACTCCAAAAACAATATCATCTGGACATGGCATGGCCACTGTACTCATAACTCACAAAACTTGTAGTTCCCCTGCACAAGACCTTCACAAGATTAGGCCTGTCGACATTTGATCATGAGTGTGAAAGAGCTCAGGAGGACCCAGTCCTCCTTGAGAGACTATTGACAATACATAACAGGAGGAAGGGTGGCCACTTATAAGGCTTTTGTACTCCGAAAAATAGCCCACCTCTTTCACTTCCTACCTGATACTAGATAAGTACTTGATCCATTTTTATCAGAGGGAAAATTTCATGATCTATAAACATAGATGATGAATTTTCTATCTTT
>CABHPP010145575.1:15793-39374 GCA_902168425.1 Peromyscus attwateri
TGTCCACATTCAAAAAACAATTAGAGGAAGAACTAAGAGTATTTGTTGGATACAGCAGTCTCTCTCCACACAAGAATTTACAGCAGCTTTGACTGAATGCTCCAGGCCTGCACAAGATCAAGCCAGCAAAAATCCCAGCATGAATGGAGGAGAGTCTCAAGAAGTTTCACTCCTACCTAATGATCTATTGGTTACTGATGGCTGCTAGGACAGTCAGAATCAGCTTTCTTCTGGGACTTGAGCTGAAGTGACAGATGGTCCAGTAGATGGCCCCACACTCTTGTACATCCAAGGAACACAAATTAGACTAAACAGATGCTTAAAAATAAAGAAGAGAATGTATCACGTTGGGAGGGAAAAGTTGTGGTGGATGACAGGAAAGAAATTGGAGAAAATGAGAGGTAGAGTTGACCCAAACACATTATATACATGTGTGAAATGCTCAAATGATAAAATAAACAAGTAATTGGTTTGAGAAAATCAGGAATTATCACTAGATTGACACATATTTGTTGCAATAAATGTTTTTTTGAGATAAGTACTTGCTAAGTAGTTCAGGATTACCTTGAACACATGATCCTCATGCTCCTGAACTCAGGAATCACAAGTGTGTGCTAGCATGCCTAGCCCCAAGAAAACTTCACAACCTCACAGTTTAGACAGACTTTTCTTATTTATTTTTGGAGATGTTGAATAACCTACTGTAAAAATGTAATGCTCACAACTGTAACAAAATCATTCTTTACTTTAATGATTTGAGATTTGGGGCATTTTCCTCAATAATATTGTGGATGTTTTTGAATGTGAATGTGTCATAATATAGCACCAACTCTGCATATTGTCCTAAAATGAATGCTATAAATAGACAAGGAAGGAAGATAGTTTTATAGAGAGAATAAATTTTGTCAGTGATTATATATATATATATATATATATATATATATATATATATATGCAAAGAAAAACTGGAAGAAGCGCATTATATTGAACACAGTAAACTAACAAAAAATAGAAATAGGGGAGGCAGAAACAAACAATTCCAATTATCCAGATGAACCAAAAATTATAGCAAACATCTCTCGATAATTTTAAATGCAAATGTTATAACTCACCAATAAAGAGACAGAAAACAACTAACTTGAGTAAAGATGAAAATTCAGCTCTCTGTTGTTTCCAGGAAACACACCTCCCTGATAAGGCCATCCACAGACTGAATAGAGGAGGGTGGAAGTCAGTTTATCGAGAAAACAGAAGTCACAAACCAGCTGAAATACCTATTATAGCTGATAAAGTAGAGCTCAAGTAAAATTTAATCAGAAGCAACAAAGGTTATTACATACTATATACACTATACAATAAAAGGGGCAATTAATCAAGAAAACGTAACAATCACAAATATGTATTCACTGAAACTGGAATCATAGTTTCATAAAAGTAATCATTAATGGACTTAAGAGACCAGATAACAACAGCTGTATTCAGTAATCCTCTTAAATTTAGACAGGAATGTACACTAAAACATCAAGTTTAGGCATAGACAAGGATGTTCTGGAAAGAACTAAATGAAGAACCGAAAAAAACAAAACAAAACAAAACAAAAAAATGAAACAAAACAAAACAAAATTCAAAAATCAATTATTCCAGCCTATAAATGAACTAATGAACTGAATAGACAATTCTCAAGGAAGAAACAAATCTGACCAGTAAACAGCAAAAATGGGTCCAATATCTGTACCCATTAATGAAGTTCATATGAAAGCTGCTTTGCAGTTTTATCTTCATCCCATTCAGAATGTTTATCAACAGAGAAAAATGACAACAAATCTGTTGATGTAGGGAAAGAAGGTCCCTATGTACTGATGATGTAGATGTAAATTGCAGTCATTATAGAAATCAGTATGGGATTAATAATAATAATAATAATAATAATAATAATAAAAAACCCCAGATGATCCAGCAACACTACTCCTGTATATGTACCCCAAAGAAAGTCAGTATACAATAGAGATATTACACACTCATGATGTTTTTCCTATACTGTTTAAAACATTTAAGATGTAGAATATTAGTGGATGGCCAGGGATTTCTATGAGCAGAAGAACAAGTAAAGAGAATGTAGTTTATATTATGTGCCTTATTGTAGAGAAGAATTAAAATATGATTTTTAGAAAATAAAACTGGAAATCATTATATAAAGCAAAATAAATTGGACCAGAAAGAAAGATAAAAAGATATATATGAGAATATATATATATGTATCATATATATATGTTTATGTTGCATATATAGATATACACAAGATGAAATCAAAAACAGGACTATGAGAAGGGAGGGAGTAAGATGTTTAAAGGGAGGAGAGGAGAGTGAAGAGAACCAAGGACAGTAAGAAAATATATTTCATAAAAAAAAAGAAAAGAGAAAACTCAAAATCAAGAAGGGGTGGCCAGGGAATGCAGTGAGGGGACAAAGGTGGATATTTTAATTATATGGTAGAATTTCATAATTGAACACATTTATCTGTATGATACCAAAAAATTAATAGGAAAGGAAAACCATAATATATATAGTTTTTTTTCAAAACAGGGCTTCTCTGTGTAGTTTTGGTGCCTGTCCTGGATCTCGCTCTGTAGACCAGCCTGACCTTGAACTCACAGAGATTTACCTGGCTCTGCCTCCTGCGTGCTGGGATTAAAGGTGTGCACCACTGCTGGCCATCAGAAATATTTTTAAGTGTGAACTATTTGCTTGATGCAGCTCTAAGTTTCAACATTAGCTCAAGTTTTAACATTCAAAACTGTGAATTTGAGATTCTATGCGCCTGTGGTTGAAAGATGCCACTGAATTAAACTCATTGTGGAAAAGTAAATGAGATTGGTAGGGACCAATACTATGCAAGACTTAGATTATTAATGACTATTTTTTTTTTAGAAAATTAAAATATTTTTCTTTCTTCACAAGAATTTTCTGCCGGGCGGTGGTGGCGCCCGCCTTTAATCCCAGCACTCGGGAGGCAGAGGCAGGCAGATCTCTGTGAGTTCGAGGCCAGCCTGGGCTACCAAGTGAGTTCCAGGAAAGGCGCAAAGCTACACAGAGAAACCCTGTCTCGAAAAACAAAAACAAAAACAAAAACAAAAAAAAAGAATTTTCTACATACTATCACAAAGTTGTTAAGGTATAAATTCTTATTAGTGTTCTGACCTACTTAGTAGATAGAACTACATGGTCTTTCTTTCAGTCTAGGTGCATAGTGAGAATAAAAATATTATTGAGTCACTAAATATGCATGAACTAAAGAGGAACTTTACTAACAATTTTTGCTGGATAAAATCCATTATTAAATCATAGCAATCATAAATGAATAAATGTTAATTTTATTGAAATTCCCAATTGTAGCCTGGCAGAGATGTGGTCAACTTCCGTGGGGTTGGGTTGTCTTTGCCCCAGGTTACAGAATGTATTGGGCTACGTTCTACTCTGCTTGATTCTATACCTCAGACTGAAGGAAGGTGGGTCCCCTGCCTGAGACAAGGAGTACTTATAGATCAACAAACAGAGAAGGCTGTCCAAAATGTCAAGCCCTTTTATGAACTTGACTCAAACCATGTCTTAACAAAACCTAGACACTTGAAGAAGTTGACCTAGTATAGAAGAGAGGGCAGTGCAAAGAAATGAGCTATCTGTCTCTTTCAGAAATTCATACTTTGATGTTCACTGAAAACAGTCCTACACCATGCTAAGATATGTTGGGCCATTTTAGACATTAGGGTCCCCAATTGGCTATCTTGGTTTTGAAGTGATCAACTTGACTGATTTTTTTAAACATGGAATTGGGGTAAGAAGAGTAGTTAAATTTACTTGGGGCTTTGAGATATGTAGCAAATTATATTCATAATTATGTACAAGAATGTTTGGGTGGGAAAACAATTACTCTTCACACAGAAGGGGTTCTTCATGTTTCATTTGGACATTATTTCACCTTTAAGTGATATTTAATCATTTTAGTAAATTGATAGTCTTTTTCTGTTTGTCTATATAATTTATTGCATGATTTTATTATTAAGCACCTGTGTTAATACAACTTAACCTTAATTAAGTTTTGCATAATGTCCATTTATCTTGCTATTTTTATCCTAATTTCACCTCCCACAAATCTCCTAGACAAATTTATCTAACTTCTAAGATAAATTTTATTGTTCTCTATAAGGAAATATTCATGATATTCAAAATATTTTCGCAGCACATATTCACGAACATACACACACATTTATTCAAGCACGCTTCTCTTTTTTTATATCACTATTTTAAGCAAGAGAGTAAACACTGATTTTTATACAAAGTTTATGTCTGTTATCTCTTCTTTCATCAAATTGTATTCTTTATCCTTCCATATTACAATTTCTTACATGTCTTATCTCTACACTATGTGTACTGTCTCATGAAATCAGGAATCCTGTTGTGATCATATCTATATCATAAATGTCTAAAGTAATAGATAATAGCTATTATAGTATTGAGTTGCATCTTTGATGAATTTTTCACTAATTTCACAGTACTATAATAAGGGATTAAATGAAAATTCTCATCTGATATGCACAGGGTAGGAAGAGAGATGCTGGGCCTATGTAGCATATGAGGACCTAGTACACATGTGTTTTCCTGAGCTAATTTAATGCTTGAAATGACATACGGAGTTAGTAGAAAAGGTAGTGCTATTACCTCTCTTCTTGCAGAGGAAGAAATTGAGGTTCAGAAATGTTAGAGCTAGGTCAACTGTTCCCTGAAGTAATGTGTCCTGCTGTAAACTGTGGATGTAGATATTCCATTTGAAATATTGACAAAGTGTTCAACTGATCAGCTTGCTGTACCATATGAAATATAAGGTTTAGAACGGAGGGTAACATTGTCATAGAACAGTTTTGAGACACATTTTAGTAGAATTTTCCTGATCAGCATTATTTACTTTCTGAAACCAATTTTATTAAAATTACTTTTATTGAATTGCCATGTCAATGCTAGCCATGAACAAAATCAGGCAGAAAAGAACATTAATTAAGGCTTTGGGATTTTTGACAGGGGCAAGGAGGGTAAGAAAGTAACTGTTGGATATTCTCTGCTCACCTCTCTGTCCACTCCCACAGCACTCTTCTTGGTAGATTAGGAACCAAGCAATCTGCTGCCCTTTTGTGGATAAAGTTCAATGCTGATTTTGCTCATCTGTGCTGATCTAGGACGATGCTCTTCCCTGCAATCTATACCTTTTGACTAAATAGACAAAAGTGAACAAAAGGAGGAAAATGATTGCTTTTATCTATAATCCAAAAAATAATTACTTTCTTTTGTGTTGAAATCCAAAGAACCTGCACAGATGGCCTTGTCACCAAAGTCAAGGCAATCTCTTATTACCAAATGGCACAGCTTACTTCTGAGTTAATGACGCATTTTGGGTTTTAATACTCCAGTGACTGAAAACACTGTAATGAATCTCCCTGCCTTGAATTTCAGGGCATGGACCTGCTAATCAATGGCTTGGAAAAGTCACCTTCAAGGTTGTCAAAGTGTTACATTATTCTTTATTCCTCTGTGCAGAAAACTGGCTCTTTTCTTGCTCCAGATTATAATGCCTGTGTATTTGAGAGTATAAAAACAAACGAACATGCTGGCATCATTTTCACAGGGATTATTCCCTAAATCCTGTAAGATTCTCATTCAAGGTACTTCCCCTTGTAAATGCACTTGCAGAAATGGGGTGAGCAGTCCACTGCACAGTAAATTCTAGGTCAATTACACTTTTCTCTGGTCCAGCAGCTAACCTCTGCCAGTTTAAAATTTTCAGACACTGCAGAAATCATTTGAGCCCAGAGAATGAGCAGTGTGTGTCTGCTCCACATTTGCCTGTCTCATGTGAAGCCCTGTAGGAGTATGGTCTGCTGCGAAGCCACAGCAGCCCCAGATATCCTTGAGAACTCAGGACTTTCTTTCCTTTCTTAATTTCCATTACTATGTAAGCTGGTCAAGGAGTGGCCAAGTGAGTGTTAGATACAACATACAATTGTTTCTGGAGCATGTCTGTAACAAAACATGCCTAAATGGTGACATAAACCCAGGAGGCACCCAAAGTCTTCTACTACACCATCTCTTGGGAACAAGCTTCGTTTCTTCTGGGTCAGAGTTACCTTTTTCTTTCTCTCTTCATTCTCAGCGAACTATTAATACCCTAAATGTGGGCTCAAATACCAACTTCTTTATTGAGTTCTTCAGAAAACATGTGCTTATCATTTTTCTTTGTGGTGGCATGGCTTTTTAATCACACTTATACATGTAATATTATACTGATTTGACATATTTTATTCAATAAACTTAAATTCTTCATGGCAATTTTTTTTCTTCATGGCTCCTTCCTTCACTTATCACCAAGGGTTCAGGGTAGGCAGGTAAACGTTCTCCAGTAAATTAACGAGTGTGTTTAGATAGGCTAGAGGCACCAGGGCCAGGTTGGCAGAAGTTACTAAGGTGGAAGAATTATTTTTGCAATCTCTAATGTGTCTTTAAAAACTCACAGGTAATTTCCTGGCTTAACTGATTTGCTAGCTAAAGCAGATTGAACCTGTGCAGGTCATAGCTTCTGAGGGACTTTTTAATAGCTGGTTAAATGTAAAATGAACACACAGGCCTCAAGCCTCATTGTAGTTATAGTTTCAAGAAGGCAATCCTCTTCAAATGGAGTACTGAAGTTTAAATTATAAAACTGAGAACATTTGTCTACATTTTAGTAGTGCTGTTATTTCAGACAGCCCTCAGGGGAGTATGGATTGATTTCAGAGGTCAATTTAGTCACTAAGATGTCACTGACTATAAATGCACAACACTTCATCACAATGTAGTCCAGCAAGGAGCTCTCCAAAGACACTTGGCAGAGCCTCATCTCCTCTTGCCCATCACACCCATTCATCCAGACTTAACAGGGAAAGGCAAGATTTAATAAAGATATAATGACATGAATGTGGGCACAATATATATATATATATATATATATATATATACAAAAAATATCAGGAAAAATGAAGTGAAATATGATCAACAGAAGCAAGGAAAAATACTGATCATTATAAGTATTCAAGCCTTGAAATGTATATCGGTCACAATAGCAATAATACAGTATCTGCACTGTCACAAATGCCATTGTTAAAAAAATACAGTGGTATAGACCAAGCTCCCCCAGTATTCCTCCATGGCCCCAGGATAAATTTGAAGACCTATGACAAGAGACTCAAATGTTTAGGTAGCCATCAATTCCATGTGTCTGCTTCCTTGAAACTAAGCTGAGGAAATAATCAGAGGTGAGAGCACGCTGGCTCTAGAAGAGATATTGTTTTATGTTCCAACAATGAAAAATGTGAATGTGCTACATAATTTACATGAGGAATTTGCCTAAAAAAATAACCAACATAAACACCTTATTACGTTATCTTTAACAACAAAACCACAATGAAAATCAAAGCTTAGAAGGAATATGTACAAAAGATTTTTATGTTTATATCTTACAGAGGCTTTTGTGGTTAAAAGCCTTGGATTAAGAATTGATTTGCACTTCAAATAAGAAAAATTAATTCAAAAGAAGCATATTAAGATATTGTACTTCTGGAAGGACTCGTTTAAATGAATGTGTCAGTGAATGGGATGATCATTTGAGGGCCACAACTCTTGCTTAGAGATGAGAAGGCAAGTTCTTGGTATCAGTTTTGTGGTTCTCTGAAGCCACTCAGTGGGATCATTTTAGATAAGAATGGGTCTTCTATGAGACACAATGTTTACCTTTCACAGTCAAGAAATAAGGGCTCATAGGCAATATAGCTAAAAATACTATGATTAGTCAGAATTAGAGGCAAGTTGTGTTTAATCCTTTGAATTAGGATAACAATCTAATAAAGACTGTATCAACATGATTATGAATTCCACAGAAATTGACATTAAACTAGGGAGGGTGTGCTCCAATTTGGCAGGCAGGTGGGAGGGAGGTCAATACAGAAGGGAAGAAGAGATGAGGGGCCAATAACACCAAGGTTGTTTAATAAAGCCTCTAGGAATCTTATTATTTTATGTTTATTTCAAATCATATTTAATCATTTTTTTTATTTATTTTTTTTTTTTGGTTTTTCGAGACAGGGTTTCTCTGTGTAGCTTTGCGCCTTTCCTGGAACTCGCTTGGGAGACCAGGCTGGCCTCGAACTCACAGAGATCCACCTGCCTCTGCCTCCCGAGTGCTGGGATTAAAGGCGTGCGCCACCACCGCCAGGCTATATTTAATCATTTAAAGTTTATACACACACATACATGTGTGCTCATGGGTGTGTATGTTTGTGTGTATATAGTTATATCACTAGGGATGACAGTGTTTCCTACAAGAACCGTAAACTAACAAAACCCACAGCACTGTGCACAAAAACTCTCATTTGCAATGGTTGAACATGGTAGTCTAATTGACTCCAAAAACAATATAGACTATAGCTATTGCCCTTGGTTGCCTCTCAGGGGTTGAAGTCAAGCCCCTATTGCTAAAGACATCATATCCTCAGGCCACAGAAATAGAATTAGTACAACTGGATTTAACCTGAAAGAATTCTTTGTATAGTTTAGTTTTCACAGTTCCAGAAAATACTATGAACACAGGCAAAGTGGAGAAGCCATTAATAATCATACCCACCTGTGTCTTCTATGAACCAAAGTAATGACCAGCTTGGAAAGACATCCATAAAGGTGCCATAACTGACACTCACATCTTAGTAGTAACAAAGAGCTGTCTAATTGTGTATAAGGCCTACTCTATAGTGGGGAAATTATTATTAATA
The DNA here is from genome assembly GCA_902168425.1 of Peromyscus attwateri. Taxonomy (NCBI): domain Eukaryota; kingdom Metazoa; phylum Chordata; class Mammalia; order Rodentia; family Cricetidae; genus Peromyscus; species Peromyscus attwateri. The sequence continues at coordinate 24,640 of CABHPP010145575.1, forward strand.
TTAGAAAATTAGCCAGCTTTTTGGAACTTGTAAGGTGATGGAAGAGGAGCTACTACCACCACTTTGTTGGACCAGAATAATTCCTAACTACATCAAAATCTTGTCCTTATACCCACAGATAGTAATAGAGAACATCACAGAAAACCACAACTGGCTATAATACATATTAAAGGGGCATGGGGAACCCAGCCCCAACGGATGTATTTACATCTATAGAACAAACCATTGTGGAAGAGAGGGAGGAAAGGTTCTAAGAGCCAGATTTGGGGGCCCACAGAGACCCCAGCTTGTGGCTTGTTTCATCTTGACTCAAGGTCAGAGAGTCCGAGCTTGTTTTCACCTGCAGGGCTGCATAATAGGATGTTTTGGCCAAAGGTGTGGTTACTAGATGTCTTATACTCCAAGGCTTAATTACAGGATGCTTTGCCATAAGGCAAGGTCACCAGATGTCTTGAGCACTAAGGAGGTGTTTACACTTGATTGTACTTTGTACCTTGAACCATGATGTCCTCCAAAGGAGGAAGTCTTTTTGCCCCCCTTGCTTTGGGTATCTGAAGGCTGTGAATAAAATTTGTGCCTGTGGTATTGACCCAGAACCTCTGGAAGCTATCCTGTGTCTCTGTCTTTTACTTCATCTATGTCTATATTTCATAGCTATCATTTCAAAATTCTACACTCTCCCCTTCAGAACCATTCAACAGGTTGAAAGGGACTCCACAGCCAGAATAACAAGAAGGTTGCTCTAATGTCTACATGACAAGAATCAAACAATGACAATATAGTCATGCTAATGTAGAAGAGGCTGCCAATTAGAATGGGGGACATGGAGGAAGTTGGAGGGAGACAACCTAGGAGGGGCTGGAAGAAGGAAAGGGAGGGGGAAAAGTTATATGACTATATTTTAATTTAAACATATAAAGAAATTAAAAAGTGACCTTAAGATTTAATAGTTTGTTAATCACAGGGCACAGTCACTCAGATCTTATCACTTTGTGTCAGGCTTCCCTGATTACAGGTTGGGCATCAGTTTTTATATAAGAGCTTTGCTACTCTTAGAGCTTTTTCCAAACCCCAAAGTTTTATAATCACAGTAGTACAGAAAACATCCTGACAGTTTGACATATGAAAAGGAAGTTTCATTTTAGTTTTTCTGTAGGTTGCAAACTTAAAACAACTTCTTAGGGAAATTGTTAGGGAATAATGTCTGGTCTTAGTTTTCCAATAAATTGTAATAATGGTAGAGTAACAACATTATTTCCTTAGTTTGGAAAATAAAACTAATGAAATTTGTTCCACTGATGCATCAAACACTGAGCTGATGGTACGCATGCATTCACTAGGAGCTGTCTGGATGGAGTGCCTGTTCTCATCTTTTCTCACTGTTGAGTCTGTCCTTTCATCTTCTCATTTGTGTGTCCCTAGAGAATGTTGTTCAAAGTACTCATGAAATACTTGTCATCAATGTTCAGTTATACTAGCCAAAAGGAAATCATGGGGCTTAAGGTTATTTTTATGTCATGTTTTTAAAGAGTTTAAAAGAAATCAAACAAATAGAGATGGAAGTGTGAACTGACTTCATTTTATCTAAGGAAAATGGCAAGTTTGCTAAAACTGCACTTCTCAATTGATCTGAGGTGAAGACCCATCTACCATCCATCTATCTATCTGTCTATCTGTCATCTATCTAGCCATCCATCATATATCTGTCTATAATTTATTTTATTAGTCAAGATTATAAAGGATCAGAACCAATGGAATGACTTTATTAGAGTTGCTTACAGGCTGTGGCCAGCTAATCCAACAGTGGCTATCTCCAATGGAAAGGTCAATAATTTGGTAGTTGTTCAACCCACAAGGCTGCTTGTTTTAGCTAAACTTAGGTTTATGTTAGAATCTCAAAAAAGACAGTTCTATCACCAATGAAAAAATGTTTGAGCAGTAGGATAAATGAACTTGACAGTGATAGTGTGGGCAAGCAACAAAACAATAAAGCTTCCTTCTTACATGTCCTCTATGTGGACTACCACCAGAAAGTATGGCCCAGATTTAGGGAGCATCTCTGATTTCAAATATGCCAATCAAGAAAATTTTCCATATATGTACCAGCTGTTTGAGCTTTTATTGATTTGAGATGTAGTCAAGTTGGCAACCAAGATTAGCTATTGCATCTACAAATCTATCATCTATCTGTCATATAACCTGTTGTAAGGTGTTGACCAGAGAAGACATGGGTTTAAGCCAATAGAAAATCTTTATTAGCTAGCTAGTGACTGCATTAGGTCATCAGGATCCCAGTGAAGCCTTGAGTCCTTATCAGAGTGAGCTTTTAAGCACAAAAACCATGTTCTGGGTTAACATACTTCAGTTAACAAGAACAATTAGCCAGAAGCAGAACTACAGAAGCCAAACAGCAAGGTTAATAAATTTAGGGATTTTTCCCATAACTATTGACTTTGTTGGATTAAGTTTTTGTTTGCAGTTTTGGCAAGTGGTCCTGTCTACATTCTGAGTATTACAGTCTGAATGGTACTTACATCATGGAGTCAGTTGTCAGTGCCTACAAAGATCTGGGGCCCTGTTGCATTCCCCATTTGTCTTGGTGAATGAGTCAAATCATAGAATCATAGTGCTATAGTTTAAGATGTAGGACCAAACATTAATTCAGTAAGAATGGGAATTAAAGGCCTAGTCAGTGAAGGTAGCAGAATAGTTAGCCAGAGGGACCAAGAAAACAGAGAATGCTATCAATTATTTTCCCAACCATGGAAAGATTTTTTCATTATTATTATTATTATTATTATTACTACTATTATTACTATTATTATTATTATTAAGAGATTTTTCTATTTATTTCACATACTAGCCATAGAGTCCCCTCACCTCCCTCCTCCTTACCCCTAGTCTTCCCCCCAAACCCTACCTAATCCCACATCGTCCAAGGTAAGGTCTCCCATGGGGAGTCAGCAGAGCCTGGCACACTCAGCTGAGGTAGGTCCAAGCCCCTCCAACCAGCAACAAGCCTGCTCAATGTGTCCCACCATAGGTACTAGGTCCAAAAAGCTGGCCCATGCGGGACCCCTAAACAGTTCAAGTTAAATGACTGTCTCACCTATCCAGAGGGCCTAGTCCAGTACCATGAGGGCTCCTCAGCTGTGCAGGTCCACAGTTCATGCATTTCCACTAGTTTGGCCAGTCTCTGTACATTTTCAGTTCAGGCACCCTCTTGACTATTGCCAGTAGTCTAAGGTGGGGTTAACCTTGTGGATTCCTGGGAACTTCCCTAGCACCCTGTTTCTCCCTATTCACATGATGTTTTCATTTATCATGGTATCTCTTTCCTTGCTTTCCCACTCTGTCCCTGTTCCAACTTGAACCTCCCGTTCCCCTATGTTCTCATCCCCCATCCCTTGCCATCCATCACCCCCACTTTGCTCATGTAGATCTCATTTATTTCTTTTTCACTGGGCAGTCCATGCAAAGGTGGGTCTTTCCTAGGGTTCTCCCTGCTAGCTAGCCTCCCTGGAGCTGTAATGCTGCTATGAACATAGATAAGGTGTGTCCTTGTAGTATGATTGAGTATTCCTTGGGTATATGCCCAAGAGTGATATAGCTGGGTCTTGAGGAAGATTGTTTCCCAATTTTCTGAGAAACTGCCATACAGATTTCCAAAGTGGCTGTACAAGTTTGCACTCCCAACAACAATAGAGGAGTGTTCCCTCTGCTCCACATCCTCTCCAGCATAAGCTGTCCTCGGTGTTTTTGATCTTAGCCATTATGACAGATGTAAGATAGTATCTCAGAGTTGTTTTGATTTGCATTTCCCTGATGACTAAGTATGTTGAACAATTCCTCAAATGTCTCTCGGCTATCTGATACTCTTCCATTGAGAATTCTCTGTTTATCTCTATAGCCCATTTTCTAATTGGATTGTTAGGTATTTTGATGTCTAGTTTCTTGAGTTCTTTATATATTTTGGAGATCAGCCCTCTGTCAGATGTGGGGTTGGTGAAGATCTTATCCCATTCTGTAGGCTGTCATTTTGTCTTATACGTCCTTTGCCCTACAAAAGCTTCTCAGTTTCAAGAGGTCCCATTTATTAATTGTTGCTCTTAGTTTCTATGCTATTGGTGTTATATTTAAGAAGTGGTCTCCTGTGCCAATGCATTCAAGACTACTTCCTACTTTCTCTTCTATCAAGTTCAGTATAGTGATATTTTATTTGTACTGAAATGTGATTTGTATGTTAATAAATAAAGTTGCCCAAAGGTCAGAGCTATTAGAGCCATAGCAAAAGCTGGGCGGTGGTGGTGCATGCCTTTAATCCCAGCACTTGGTAGGCAGAGCTAGGTAGATCTCTGTGTGTTCAAGGATACAGCCAGCATTGGAGACACATGCCTTTAATCTCAATACCAACCATAGAAGACCCAGAGGTCTGTACAGACAGGAAGTGATGAGGCAGTCATGTGGTTGGGTTTACAACCAATGAGAAGGCAGAACAGAAAGTCTATATAAAGACAAAAACACAGGAAGTAGCTCTCTTGGCTGAAGAGGATAGCTGCTACAGTGAAGGGTAAGGCTCTTAGCTCTGACCTCTTGGGCTTTCATCTTTGCATTGGCTCTGTGTTTCTTATTTAATAAGACGGTTGGTTACTTCTACAGTTCAGTGTAACTGGATTTATATTGAGGTCTTTGATCCACTTGGACTTGAGTTTTGTGCATGGCAACAGATATGGATCTATTTGCAATCTTCTACATGTTGATATCCAGTTATGCTAGCAGCATTTGTTGAAGATGCTTTCTTTTTTTCCATTGTACAGTTTTGGCTTCTTTGTCAAAAAACAGGTGTTCATATGAGTGCAGATGTCAGGGTCTTCAATTCTATTCCATTTGTCCATGTGCAGGTTTTTATGCCAGTACCAAGCTGTTTTTTAATTTTTATTTATTTATTTATTTATTTATTTATTTATTTATTTATTTTTATTTATTTTACTATAGCTCTATAGTAGAGCTTGAAATCAGGGATCTTGATGCCTCCAGAGGTTGATTTATTGTACAGGATTCTTTCAGCTATCCTGGATTTTTTGTTTTTCCATATAAAGTTGAGTATTGTTCTTTCCAAGTCTGTGAAGAATTGTGTTGGGGTTTTGATAAGGATTACATAGAATCTGCAGTTTGCTTTTGGTAAGATTGCCATTTTTACTGTGTTAATCCTACCAATCCATGAGCATGGGAGATCTTCCCATTTTCTGATATCTTCTTCAATTTCTTTCTTCAGTGATTTAAAGTTCTTATCATACAGGTCCCTCACTTGATTAGTTAGAGTTACCCCAAGGTATTTTACATTATTTGTGGCTATTGTAAAGAGTGATGTTTCACTGATTTCTTTCTAAGCCTGTTTGTCACTTGTATACAGGAGGGCTACTGATTTTTTTTGAGTTAATCTTGTATCCTGCCCCCTTACTAAAGGAGTTTATCAGCTGTAGCAGTTCCCTGGTAGAATTTTTGGGGTTACTTATATACACTCTCATATGTTCTGCAAATAGTGAAAGTTTGACTTCTTTCTATCCAATTTCTATCCCTTTGATCTCCTTTTGTTGTCTTATTGCTCTAGCTAGAACTTCAAGTACTATATTGAATAAATATGGGGGAAGTGGACAGCCTTGTCTTGTTCCTGATTTTAGTGGAATTGCTTTGAGTTTCTCTCCATTTAATTTTATGTTGGCTGTTGGCTTGCTGTAAATTGTCTTTATTATGTTTAGGTATGTTCCTTGTATTCCTGATCTCTCCAAGACCTTTATTATGAAGGGATTGGTAGATTTTGTTGAGGGCTTTCTCAGTATTTAATGAGATGATCATGTGTTTTTTTTTCTTTCTGTTTGTTTATATGATGTATTACATTGACAGATTTTTTATATGTTGAACCATCCTTGCATTCCTGGGATGAAGCCTACTTGGTCATGGTGAATAACTGTTTTGATGTGTTCTTGGATTCAACTTACCAATATTATATTGAGTATTTTTACATCAATGTTCATGAGGGAGATTGGTCTGTAATTCTATTTCTTTGTGGCATCTTTGTGTGGTTTGGGTATCAGGGTAACTGTAGACTCATAAAAAGAGTTTGATAATGTTCCTTCTGTTTCTATTGTGTGGAACAATTTGCAGAGTATTGGAATTAGCTCGTCTTTGAAAATCTGGTAGAATTCTGCACTGAAACTATCTGGTCCTGGGCTTTTTTTTGGTTGGGAGACTTTTAATGACTGTTTCTATTTCCTTAGGGTTTATTGGTCTAGTTAAATAGTTTATCTGGTCTTGATTTAACTTTTGTATATGGTACCTATCATATACAAATTTTCCATTTCTTTCAGATTTTCCAATTTTGTAGAGTACAGGTTTTTGAAGTATGACCCGATGATTCGCTGGATTTCCTTGTTGTCTGCTGTTATGTCTCCCTTTTCATTTCTGATTTTGTTCATTTGGGTGTTGCTGGAGAGCTTCTCTCCAGCTCCCAAGTCCCGCCAGTCCCTGGTTCCCTGACTGAACCCATTCATAAAATAAACACACAGATGCTTACATTATTTAAACTGCTTGGTCATTAGCTCAGGCCTATCATTGTCTAGCTCTTACTCTTATATTTAGCCCATTTCTATTAATCTCTACTTTGCCACGTGGCTTGTGGCTTACCGGTACTTTACATCTTCCTTCTCCTCGTGGCGGCTCCAGGCAGTCTCTCTATCCTTCCTTCTCCTCAATTTTCCTCTCTGTTAGTCCCGCCTATACTTCCTGTCTGGCTATTGGCCAATCAGTGTTTATTGACATATAGCGATATCCACAGCATTTGGGTGCTCTCTCTGCTTTTGGGTTAATTTGGATAAAGGCTTGTCTATCTTGTTGATTTTTTAAAGAACCAACTCTTCGTTTCATTTTGTCTTTGTATTGTTCTCTTTGTTTCTATTTCATTGATTTCAGCCCTCAATTTGATTATTTCCTGTTGTCTATTCCTCCTGGGTGATTTTGCATCTTTTTATTCTAGAGCTTTCAGGTATGCTGTTAAGTCACTAGTGTGAGATTTCTCCAGCTTCTTTTTGTGGGCATTGATTGCTATGAATGGAGAGGTTTTTTTTAGTTATTCCTGATCAGTTATCATAGAAACAACAGATTTCTCCCAAACTAGACATAGTTTTTTGTTTGTCTGTTTCATTTTTTTCATCTCATGAGTAGTAAGTTTAATACCTTTTACCTTTGTAGGATCATTTCTGTAAGGGAATCTAACTAATGTTTTAACCCATCTGGGTCCTCATCAACCTGTCTTCTTAGTTTAGAAAGCAAAAGTGGCATATGTAATCAAACCATTGGTACATGCCTACCAAGTTGTCTCAGTGGCTCAGTAGTATTATTGCTGTCCAGATGAATTATCCCATAAGCAGACATCAGAATAAAGAGAAGTTACCAGGTTAAGTTCTCTAATGTTGATTTTGGCTGCCCCAGTCACAGTGAGTTTTATCAGTTAATGAGTGGGCTGTCTGCTAGCTCCTATCTCTATGTACTATGGGGACCAGGTATGTATGCATAACGAGCCATCCTCACCAGATTTCTGGCTGGGAATGATTCATAGGTTCTGATCCCCCAGGTTTTTCCTGTTTCCTAAATGCCAGAAACCTTTCTAAGGATTTTTTTCAGGAAGCTTCAGTTTCATAATCCCAGTTTTTGCAGTGGAACTCCCTTGTCCCTAGCAATTAGCATGCATAGAATTGTAAACGCTGTATTGCTATCTCAAAAGACAAACCCTTTTTTTTTTTTCAGTACAACCAAACATTTAAAGTAGGTATCAGTGAGGGAAGGTCAAGTTGAATATGGGTTGCTGGTCTCTACTCACACTAGCTAATACCTTCCCTGTGTTTGTTTTTGTTTTTCTTTTGTTAAACTAGCAGTAGCTGCCACAGCTCTTAGAAAGGTGGGACACAGTGGCTGTGGGGTCTAATCATTTATACATGTATGTCACAGGGTGCTTCCATGGTCCAAAGTTTGTATCAAATTCTTTTGTCTTTTGTTTCATGGACAAACAGATTGAAAGATTTTGAGACAGCTGGAAATTCTAGGGCTGGAGAAGAAGTCAGAATTGTTTTGAAAGCCTCAAATGCCTTTCATTTAGTCTCTGTCCATAGAGGCTTAGTGACTCCTTTTGTGCTGGTGCATATAGGACTTGCTATTTCTACAAACTGATACCCAGAGGCAGAAATATCCAGCTGCATCTACAAACTCTTCAATCTGTCTCTCAGTCCTTGGAGTTGCAATCTGAAGCATATCAGGAGCTCTGAGATAGGCTCTTTTTGACTTCCTTTATCTGATAGCCAAGGTAAGCAACCTTCTACAAACTTGAGCTCTCTCAGCCAACATTCTCTAGCCCATGGTGTGTAACTCTTGCAGCAGTCTCTCTGTGGCCTTTTTATAATCTATTTTCCCAGCAAACTTTTGACAGAATGGCAGAAAGTCTGCAATTAGTGTCTTTAAATCCTGGGGCAACCTGGTTCAGGTATATTGGTCACTGTATCCTCCCTATGGGTATATCCCTATTAAAGCAAAGGTGGGTTGACTCACCTCTGCCAGTGGGAGGCTGAATAATGCACCTTTTAGGTCCAAGATGGTGTACACTCCTCTCTCTGGAAGAATAAGACCCATGAGAATCAGAGGTCTCAAGTTTCTTCATAGGCAGGAGCAGCATATTCCATGAAGACTTGCAGGGCAGCAGGATGCCCTTCTTGATGCCAGGCAATATGGACTGCAATTACATTTTTTTGCTTTTGTTATGCCCAGATCACAGGGACCCCCAAAAGACCACCACAGAGACCAAATCTCATATGTAAAAGCAAAGAGCCTTTATTTTCAAGCTTGGAGCTTAGGCACTCTGTCCAATGCAGCAGTGAGAGCAGAGAGCCCAGAGCCCAGGCAGGGTGGGGTTTTTATCACAGCAGAGGCTGGGGTGAGGGTATTTCCAGGGTTCAGGACCCTGACTGGCTGATATTTGTCTAGAGGTATAGAGAATGCTTAGGATGTCTGGTATTTCCTCTTAGATGCAGGCCCCACTGGGTAGGGTCAGATTATGGCTTTTCCTGGGTCCAGGTGTTGCCTGCCAGCAGCTGTTTCTGGGCCTCAGATATTTCCATTTAGAAGCAGGCCCCATTGGGTGGGGTCAGATTATGGCTTTTCCTGGGTCCGGGTATTGCCTGTCATAAGCTGTGCCTGTTCCTCTAAGCCTGTCATGGCAGCTGTGTGATAAATCTGTTTTGGAGCCCCCCCCACACACACACACACACTTTCAGAGTCATTAAGTATTGTTTAATCTGGACAGGAGTAGCTGAACTGGTTGCTAAAATAACTATAAAAATTTGTTCTAAGGCCAGTCCTGGGGGGTTGATTTATGCCCATACCCCTAGAAATATTTGCTGTCAATCTGAGAGGCAGTCCAATTATCTTTTGATTGGAGGTAGAACTTTCAGTTAGGAGATATTCTTCTGACAGTGCGTAAGATACCAAAATTTTGCTAGGCATCTATAGGTCTAACTGTATCTCATAATCAGAGAAGGTAATGGTGGCTTTCAGTTCATTTAAAAGTTCTCTTCCCTATCACTTCTCTGTTGTTAAACACCCTTTGAGCTAACTCCAGTACCTGGGACCTGCTTATACCTTTACATTTTTTAACTTTTATACTTTTTTTTTTCTAACATTTGGGATGATTGAGTGACAAAGGAAATCTTTTTTTTTTAGCAGCCATCTTTAATCTTTTTAAAAAGCACCTAGAGAAAATTGCTTGAAGTCTCCTTGGTCAATGTTGGATAGAAGGGAAAAATCTGTTCTGTCCAGGCTGTGTTGCCTGGCAGCAATCCCCGAGCCCAGCCCTAGGGCAGATTTTTTTACATTTTTTCCCCCAGAGAATGGTGAATTTTACAGATCACTCATTGCAAAAAGTGACACTAATTATGAAAGAGAAAGGAAAGACAATTTTCTTTTCCTTCAGGCTCAGCCCAATCTTTACTCCTTCCCCAGGGCTGCTTAGAGCAGGCACAGCAAGGAAGGAATGCTCACCTGGGGAGAACTATTTCCCTGTCCATGTGTGCATTCTGCTTAGATAGCAGGGGGGCCCTGGATGAATAGGCTGCCCTCCCCACCTTCATAATGGGATGAACCCTGACTTTGAGCTGGAGTCAAGCAACAAAACCTGTAAGTTCTGCTCCTGGGAGGAGACAAATGGGTTTTTTTTGGGGGGGGGGGCGGGTGGAGTTCCCTCAGTCACCTGACTGAGCCAAATGGATTTAGGGCCCCAAAATCAAGGAACATAGGCCTTAAACCAGATGGAGAGAGGGTCTCACAACAGAGAAAGCCACCGATCAACAAAAGGAAACAAAACTGAGAGAAACACATAGAGAGACACACAAACTCACACATAGAGAGACACACAGAGACTCACACATAGAGAAACACAGAGACTCACACATAGAGAGACACAGAGACTCACAAATAGAGAAACACTCAGAAACACATACATGACCAGGGATGGCCACATTCATATATCTGAGCTGACAGAGGGATCCAATGACATTTCACATGGATCAGCATCCATGTGCAACCTCTCCTATGTATCTGTCTTAGTTAGGATTTCTATGGCTGCAACAAAACACCATGTTCAAAAAAACAAGATGGGGAGGAAAAGGTTTATTTGGTTTATACTTCCACATCATAGTCTCTTGTTTTGACTTTGGCACAGTGGCTGCACCTTATAATGCTATTTCAGCCAGCAATTGCAACTCTGTAATTATCAGCCTGCTTCTTGGGCAGCAGCTAGGCTGCCCAGGCTGCAGCCTGGCAGGAATTCTGTTTCTGCAGGCACTGGCCCTGTCACTGCCACTAAAGGTAGCTGTGGCTAAATCTCTATCATTCTATTTATAAAAAAGATACAAAGACTAGGGTGAAAACCTGCTAGTTCAGAAAGGCTGAGTAGCAAACAGTTAACCTCCCTCCTTGCTGGTGTCTCCCGAAGAGTCCATCCTTCCACTCTGCCCTAACAAAAAAAGCTGTGACATTCCAAATGTCTCCCTATTACTTCCTGTGCATCTCTCTATCTCTCCTGGATGTCCTCTGATGCTCTATGATTACTTTCTGTCAACTAGTTGTTAACTTAGTCTCCTGACACAAGGTTAATTTTACTTAGTCAACGTAAATGCGAACTCGGGTTTCACAGTGTGATTGAATATCTCCCCAAAATAATCCATCATTGTAGGAAGTCAAAACCAGAACTCCAGCAGAATGGAACCTGCCGCAAGGAGCTGATGTAGAGGTCATGGAGGGGAGCTGCATACTGGCTTGCTCTCCATGGTTTGCTTAGCCTGTTTTTTTTTTTTTACAGAACCCACGATCACCAGCCCAATGATGGTACTTTCCACAATGAGCTGAGCCCTCCCTTATTGATCACTAATTGAGAAAATGAATGGCAGCTGGATCTCATTGAGGCATTTCCTCAACTGAGACTCCTGCCTTTCTATTGACTCTAGCTTGTGTCAAGTTGACACATATAACCAGCCAGTATAGTATTCAAACAGAAGGTGCCTTAATCAGACTTAACAAAGGAGGTGACAGACCAGGTGACTTTCTAATTTGTTTCCTTTTTAGGTGGGGGTGTCAGACCCCTCTTAAGCATTAGACAGTAATTGATCAAAGGGAGCCCTGAGGACCTGGAATAGCTCAGGTTGCATTCTCCCTAGGAGTCTTCTGAACATCACACCCTTCCTTGCTCCAAGGTTCTCTGAGACCTCCAGTGTCTCAAATTCTGATCTTTGGGATCTCTATGGGACCTTCAGAAATATTGTAGGGTATTCATAAGAAAAGACTGCTTGGATATGTCTTTAAGCCCATAGAAAGTCTTGATTAGCCACCCAGTTACTACACTGGGTATTTAGAATCCCAGTGTATCCCTGAACCTTTCTCAGGGTAAACTTTTAAGCACAAAAACCATGTTCTAGTTTCATATATTTCAGTTAACAAGAACAATTAGCCAGAAGCAGAAGTATAAAGGCAAACAGCAAGGATAGTACATTTAGAGACATTCCTATACTATGGAATTTGATAGATTAGGTCTTTGTTTTCATTTTTGGCAGGTGGTGCTGTCCCCATGTGGAGTTTTACAGCCTGAATGGCACTTCCAACATGAAGTCATTTGTGCTAAGGTCTCAAGACCTACTGAGGTCCAGAGCCCTGTTATAAAGCAATTACTATTTTTCTATACAACTGTCTATCTTTTATCCATCATCAGTTTATATACATATTTTCTGTTATCCTTCATAAATCATAATCTATACTTTATATCTTTTTGATCTGTGCATTAATTTCACCAAACAAGAACAAGGGCCATTGTCCAAATTCTTTGGTTAAATTAAACAAGTTTTATTTTCTTTTAGACAGGGCTATCTCTCTGAAGCTGGGTTTGAAAAAATAGCATTGAACACAGGAGATGGTAGGTTTTATATAGTGCAAAAACCAAAAACAAACAAAAAACAAAAAAAAATGCAACTAGGGAGCTTTCAAGGGTTGGGGGATTCCCAGAGGACATTTCAGTTACTTAGGAATTGGAACATTTTTAAATTATTTGGCAGATCATCTTATTAGGGTACATTAAAGTTGTGAGTCAAACTCCATAGGATGGGAGCATGTCAATTTCCAGAAATAAGTTAAAGCATGGTCAACTTGAATTCTTCAACAAACATAAATGAACTTGTTCTGACCTTATAACAAAATGGCTTCCATCTTTAAGATGGAGTCAGGCTGATCTACTACTGTTAATTGAATTTTATAAACATGGTAATAGTGACTTACTAGATAATCTAAATTTAGAATGAAGTTACAAAACTGGAAGCATCTTTTTTTTTTTTTTTAGTTAAAGTTTAAAATTTTGGAAAAGTTGTTTCTGGGTATTTTTTCCCAAGTTGTAAATGTATTATGTTGCTGCCCAGTTGCCAGTTGTTGACACAAGGAATTCACACATCCAGAAACTGTAGTTTGCCTCATCCTTCAGCATTGTGATTGCTGTGTGTTCTTAGTTCTCTGTCACTTCATCAGCTTGTGTGATATGGATTGTAAAAAGATGAACTGTCCTCTTCAGAATGAGCCTTAGAACACACTCCTCTCATTTCTTCTTTGCTAATACTCAAAAATTTTGATGGCAAAATTGCCCATCAACCCTGATATATTCTGTTGTTTTATACTGCAGCAGTCATAACCATGGTAGGACATCAAAATCTCCTGTTACTAATGTAATCATTAGTGATGCAGCTCATATCATGCCATGCTGACCTAAACATGTGCAATACTCCAAGTAAATCATTCTTCAATGTGCCCCATATATACGTATTTTTGGTTGCAAGAAAAAATGATAAATTGTTCAGTAACTGAAAGGTCAGTATTCTCTAAGTGTGATAATGTGATAGTGCCTAATTAATTGATGTTTTATTATTATGTAAACTATAAAAGTTATCTTTTTCAAGAAAAGCCAAAAGTATCTTGAGGGTAAGACAGAAAATGGTGGTGGTGGTGGTGGTGGTGGTGGTGGTGGTGGTGGTGGTGAGTTAGATATACGACCCTGAGGCTAAGTTGGAGAAATTGAATCTGAACATCTAAATTCTACTCAGACCTCCCCTTATCTATGCAGCAAAATAGCTTTACACTAAGTGATGCTTCTCCATATCTCAGTTTAACAACATCCTCCACCATTTCACAGAACAAAAGATGAAAGGAAGTAAGACATTCTATGTGTTTCATAAATTAAACTACTAGATGAATCTAAATCTACATAAATTAAACTACTAGATGAATCTAAAGGAGAGTCACATGAGAAAGGTAACTGCTTTTCAGAGAGAGCTGTTTGTGAATACTAGTATAATGTGCTGGACAGTTTTAGTCAAACTTGACGCAAGTTAAAGTCATCTGAGAGGAGGGAACCTCAGTTAATAAAATGATTTCATAAGATTGGTCTGTAGTCAAGCCTATAAGGAATTTTCTTAATTAGTGTTTGATGGGGGAGCAGACAGTCCATTTTGTGTGATTCTATCCCTAGGCTTGTGGCCCTGGGTTTTATATGAAAGTAGGCTGAAGAAGCCACAGGGGGTAAGCCAGTAAGTAGCACCTTTCCATGGCCTCTTCATCAGCCTTCCTGATCCCTGCCCTGTTTGTGTTCCTGTCCTGACTTCCTTCAGTGATGAACAGCAACGTGGAAGTATAAGCCAAATAGACCCTTTCCTCCCCAACTTGCTTTTTGGTCATGACGTTTCATAGCAATAATAGAAACCTTAACTAAGACATATGGCTTCTGAGAATTCTAGATTTTTCCTTCCACTTGAATCTGACATCAGCTAGTCCTCCCACATACCCATGTCACTATCATAGGAGTAAGGTGTCCAAGTGAACAGTCATGGAAAGGGAGAATGCTTTCAGTACTCCATGATTTAGAGAAGTTGAATGATCAACTTGAACCCTCTAAGGTCTCTTTCACCCTATGAAGGCATTTCTTTACAACAACAAAGGCCAACACAAACTAAAATTGCAGTCTTGTTAAATAGGGTGAGGTTTTGTTAGGTAGCTGGTTAGAATTTTCTCTACAATGTGGCGATTCAGAGGACTTCTGTGTTTCCTGAACAGAAGAATGTTTTTTTGTTTTTTTTTTTTTGGTTTTTTTTTTTTTTTTTTTTTTT
>CABHPP010145576.1:0-10598 GCA_902168425.1 Peromyscus attwateri
TCTCAAATTCATAGTTTCTTTTTCTTTAATGATCATTGCTACATATATGTGATAAGTACTACTTTCTGAGTTCATTTATTATTGCTTATATGTACATGTTTTTTAGGGCAAGCCACTTGGGATTGGATGCTTAGGGGCTCATTCCTGAGAAAGCTTGATTCTCTCTCAGCAATCATTAATTGCTTATAGCTCCTAATCTAGGGGTGGAGCCACGTGCAATTTCCCTCATCTACATTGGCATGTTGTCAAACGAAGAGATCAACTAACCATCAGGTGCCCAGCCCTGGCTGATATTTCTACAATACAACCCCTACATCTATATCTCAGGGAATGCTGTGGAAAATGAGGAAGAAAGATTCTAAGAATCAGATAATCTGTATATCTGCTGCAAGAATGTGTCTTCTCTATATGATAGGGAAACTGCACCCATGAAATCCAAGTAATTCATTATTTTTAAAGCAGGTCTGGGAGCCAAGACATCAGAACAATATTTGTTTTCTAGATACTTTGTAAAATAATTAATTTATTATCTGTTCACACTCAGGGACTGACATACAGTCTCAGAAACTGAGCACTTGACAGTATTTCAAACTTCTCAGCACAGTCTGATCCTATCATGGATTTGTGAACAACACCTTTCCCAGGTAACTGAATGAGAGGCAATCTTGATCCATTCATCAGTGATAAAAGCAATACCCATAAATAAACAAAATGCTTTTTTTTTCTTGATTAAGGTAAAATTCTGTCATTTGGCAAAAATCTTACCCTGAATTATCCCATGGAGCCTTGTTTTCATAATGGACTAATAGAGAGGGAAAAGTATATATAGGTGTGCTGGTTAGTTTTATGTCAGTTTGACACAAGTAAAGTCATCTGAGTGGAGGGAACTTAATTAAAAACATGCCTCCATGAAATCTGGCTGTAGGTAAGCCTATAAGGCACTTCCTTAATTAGTGATTGATGTGAGGAGGGCCTAACTCATTGTGGGTGATGTCATCCTGTAATGAGTCTTTTTCTGTCCCATCAGCCAGCTCCCAAATAATGACACAGAGACTTCTTAATTAATGAAAGCTCAGCTTATTCCTAACTAGCTCTTATAACTTATATCATCCTATTTATATTCATCTATATTCTATCTCATGACATTACCTCTCTTCCATCTTGCACCTCCTGTTTTCTCTCTGAGTCTCCTAGTATTCCTGCATGCCTAGATTCCTCCTTCTCTTCCTTTCTCTCCCTGGAAATCCAGCCTATACCTCCTGCCTAGCTATTGACCATTCAGCTTTATATTACACTAGTCACAGCAATATATCTTCACATAGTGTACAAATATCACACAATACTATCCTGGGCAGGTAGTACTGGATTCTATAAAAAAGCAGGCTGAGCAAGCCATGAGGAGAAAGCCGATAAGCAGCATGCCTCCATGACCTCTGCATCTGCTCCTGCCTCCAAGTTTCTGACTTGCTGAGTTCCTGTCCTCACTGCTTTTGATGATGAACTGTTATATGAAACTGTGAGTGAAACAAACCCTTTCCTCTCCAAGTTGCTTTGGTAATGGTGTTTCATCACAGCTATCATAACCCAAAGACAATAGGTATAAAAATATAGGCTAAAAAATTAAGGAAGATGAAAAGAGAGAATTTGTTTTCAATGTTTACCTTATAACTTCAAAAATACATTTCATGGATATATATATGTATATATGTATATATATGTATATATATATATATGTATATATATAGTCATTCCACATCATCAAACAAAGCCCTAGTAAGACTAGATAATGGAAGAAACATTTTCCCTCTCATCATCCTAATAAAAAGAGTTTATGGTTGTTTGGCAGAGTTGAGCCATGAACAAAATAATTTTTATATTAAAATATGAAAACTTATGACAAATGTGAAGGAATAATTTCTGGATGAATCTTCCAAAATTTATGAATTAGATACATTAGAGATGTCTACACTCATGTAGAGAAAAGAAAGCATATCACTAAAAAGCATATTTTGTTCCTACCCTTTATTTTTTCTTATTTGTGAATACAAACTTTTCAAATATTTATAGAAACCAAATATTTTAAAGTAACAATAATTATTTTTTAATGATTTTTGAATTTTTAAATGTATGCATCGGTGTCTCTGCATGTATGTAAATGCACCATCTGCAAACATACCTGGGTATCCAGGAAGGCCAGAAGAGGGTGTCATTAGAGCTCCTGGCACTGGAATTATGGATAGTTGTGAGTCACCATGTGTGTGCTGGGAACTGAACCCAGATCCTCTGAAAGAGCAACAAGTGCTCTTAATAGTTGAGCCATTTCCCTCACCCCAAATTAACGAGTTTTTAAAAAGCAATTTCTTATATGTAATTTTAATAAGTAATAAATAAGTAATTTCTTAATCAATATCCCCTCTGTTTGGAAATAAATACTTCACATCATATTCAATAGACACATGTTAAGCTGACATTCTTCTTTGCTCAAAGCAGTTACCCACCTGCCCTGTAATATATATATAATAGACATCTCTATGGCATAATTTTCCTAGTGAGATCTATGGAGAGCTGTATTACCATTTTATAATTGATATGCTTTCCTTCAGACTTCCTTCTATTCTACATAATTCTAAGAAGCAGCATTAAAATCAGGGTGAGCATCAAAGAAGCAGGACAGAAGCTTTGGCACACAGACAAAGCTTGCAAGAATCATTAATCATCTCTGAGGCATTACATTTATTAAAGACAAGTTAGTTAAAGCAGAATAGAAAACAGAGTGTACTGCATCAAGGCAACTGCCCAGGCAAAATCCACGACTTTATTCTCAAATGGATTAGCGATTTGAGTTGCATCATAGACCAGGAATGAAAGACCACAAACTATATGCTTCTGCATCACGAGGAGAATTTCCAAGTACTTTGACCATGCAGCAAGGATGACTTTTCCACAAATACACTGATAACTGGACCAATGCAGATGTGATGGTAGCATGTTAGTAAGGTCATCTTTTGTTATCTCTTCATTTTCTGAGGCTCTTTGCAGGGTGTCAGTGCCATTAATTCTGGAGAAGGTACTTAGCCCAGTAAATAGCTCTTAATCCCTTGTGTTGATTTGGTCTTCTCTGTTTACTTCACTTGTCGTCACTCTGGGAAATAAGCTCTTACATGGCATTCTTCAAGGACACAGATGCAGTTCCATAAACAGTGGGAGCATAAAGTGAGTGAGTGTGCAGATGACTGAGTGAGCTCACAAGACAAAGAGGAAAACTAGAATGACTGGGCTAGAGGTCATGGTCTGTAAAGGCACTTCAAAGTGTGTCTATCTAGCACAGTATCTCTCTTATCCAACTTAGAAGAGTTTGGATTAAAAGCAGGTTTTGTTTGTTTGTTTGTTTTGTTTTGTTCTTCAAATCATCTAGTTACTAAAAGTTACTAGATGTGAAAAGTATTGAGAGGGAAAAAGCTTTTTACTTTTCTTTTTAAAAATCCTTTAACATAATTTTCTTTTTTTTAAAGATATTTTTTATTCATTTTGCAAACCAATCACAGATCCCCCCTCTCCCCTCTTCCCACCCTTCCAACCTCCCCTCCACCACCACCCCTGCCCCGCCAACCCATCCCCAATTCAAAAAAGGCTATCAGGTACATTTTTCTCTCACCAAAGATGATTGAAAGAGATATAGCTTATCCCTGTAGGGGGAAATGCTCAGCATACACTAAGAGCATGTCTGGCACTACATGTTCATGCCTGGTAGGGAAGCAATTCCACAGGCAACAGGTGTCTCTACTATGTTTGCACAGTAGTATCCAGAAAAAAGAGGACAATAAAAAAAATAGCCACACACAACACAAGCTGAAGAAAATGGAGTCCAAAATTCCAAATTGTAAAGGCACAAACATACAGGCCAGCTCCTTAAGCCATAGTGCTAAGGTGGTACAAATGAGCAAACAATATTCATTTCAAAACAATCTCCTGAGTTAAGAGATGGCATATCTGGTAAATAAAGGCAGATCTCTGTGAGTTCAAGGCCAGCCTGGTCTACAGAGCAAGATCCAGGAAAGGCACAAAGCTACACAAAGAAACCCTGTCTCAAAAAAACAAAAACAAAAACAAAAAAGAATAATGTTCATAAAAACAAGCTTTTGACAACTCGTGCCGTGAAGCAGTTATTGTCCTTGATTAGTAAAACGGTTGGTTTGAAAGCAACCAGTTTAGGAGAACACAGACAGGAGGGCAAGCCTAAAACACACGGGGCTTAGATAGAGAGCTATTTCTTTGCAAACAAACGATTTAAAACGGTCTGCACTAACATCATGTGAAGTCACTTTCATGTCATAGAACTCAATAAATAATGCTTTTTAAAAACTTCACAGCTCGTCCTGATTCGCTTGTAACCGTAGTCCGCTATTGCCTTCATGTGTATCATGTTTCCAGATACTGAGTGTTGAAAGATTTATTTGCATCGAGCTGTGCCTCAGAGTAATTTTAGTTTTCATAAAGTCTAATTTCACAATTATAACCACTTGAAAAAAAGGGTACTCTTCCTATCTAATTCTGTAGGATGAATCAACATTTTTTACTATAAGTCCAATTGTCACAAGTGGCTCTGTTTTCATATTCCTTAAACTCCATACTTAAATTTTTCCATATTAAACCCTCAACCTACAAATGTTCAACTGTCATAAAAGATCAGTGTTACTAAACTGCCAGCATTAATCTTTTGTTTGAGATGTATAAAGACAAATAAAGGAGGCATCACAAAATGTCTCTGCAGCAAAAGGAGATATTGAAATGATAAATAACATAACCTGAAACACTAGTTACAGTGTTCTTAGGGTGAAGAAATTCCAAAATATCAAAGCTGGTGGCATCACTGTCAGGTACTCCATCAGTAAGGCCTGTACAGTACCTGACACTGGACCTTTAATTCTTGGGATGCTCTGCTAAATAAGCACGCTTCCTTGCTTGTCGGAATTCTTCATGCCCATTTCCAGAAATGTTGCTGCAGATAAGTAACACTGTCATGTTCATTTTGTCAACCAGGCACCGATTATCCTTTTCTACGTGAAGTCTGGGAACGTTAGCAAGGTCAGAAGCAATCTTTCAGAAATCCTTCCCTAATGGGGCTATGTCTGACCATTGCTGTAAAGGATGTCCATAAATAATCTTTGAGGAAATGCATATACATTTCCCAATGTTTTATACAGTCGTACCATGGAAAAAGGAAAGACCAGTAGGGCATTGGGGATTTTGAACAAAAAGGAGAACTAAGCCTTGTATGCATTAATTAAATACGGTGCATGTGATACAGAGGATGACACAGCCAATTCTTTGATATTCTTTTAAATGACTTGACTTTGTATTCTTAACATCTTCCTATTTGTTTTTTGTTTTGTTTTGACAAATTGCTTATGAAGCACTTGCAACTGATGCACATATCACAAAATTATTTCTGCCAAGCTTCCTCTGTGACCTGCCCGTGGGACATGACAGGCTTCAAGATGCATCGCTCTATCAACCCGCATTTTTCCAGGACAATGCAAATTATGACAAATTCCATCATCCTGCATTATGTACTTCATGCTAATCTCACTAATTCTGAAGAATCAGGGGGGCTTGCTGTTGTGCTGAAGGGCATACTGTCTGATTGAATGATAGGAAAAGATTTGTCCCCTCCTCATGATCCCAGCTGTGGCCACCACTGTCCCACTTCTGCCAAGCAACTATTCCTACTGTGTAAGTTGCATTCCCAAGTTAGCTTTCTGTCAACTGAGATTTTTGACAGAAACTCCACTTTACCAGTAAAGATACACCAAAAAATAAAAGATGTCTGGGGATAAAATGAGGAGGGGAAATTGTACTTCTATCTGCTGTTGGATACTTGCATCCACTTGTAACTAATTAAAACAAAGGGGTACAATCCACTTACAATATATACGATCAAAATGAGAGAGTCTCTTGGCTGAAGTTTTGGATACTGGGTCTCTGCAAATGGTCACCTGAGAAGTCTCTTCAAGAACGAGAGAGCTGTTCTTGAGAACAATTCTCCTAGGCTTCAGAAGGTGGCAGTAAAGCTACATGAAAGAAGCTTAAAGTCTCTATTCTAGTCCATGGCAACATTGCTGAAGTAAACATGTTTAATTCCCAAAGAAACATATATTTTATCCAGTGGCATAATTTACTTATAACATTAAAACTCAAACATGGAGCAATTTGTAGCAATAACCATGATTATGCTGTTAGTGGCCCAAATGTCACTGTCTAGATGAAGCTAAATGATACCTAGCATCGAAGAGCTTCTGTGATTTATTTTTTATGATCATGGGTAGAACTTACATGCTTAAAAGGCTCACCAGAAAACTACCTTCGATAAATACAAAAAGATGAAAAGAGTGAAATGAGCTCACAGCATCATTCAGAGAGACGAGTGTGAAGAATTGTCATAGCAATCAGGTAAATTTTAAATGAAACACTTCCAAAAATCAGGTAAATACCATATCTCTAGTGTGATGCTTTGGATTTTAAAATATATTTCTGTGAGCAAATAACTCACCTTATAAATTAAAATGTGTCTAAACTGTTTTGTCCTTTATAAATGCTTCCTGAAATGTCAGAATAAAATAAAGGCTTTTTAACGCATGTAATGCACTAAAATTGATTATTTTAGCTACTTCTAGAAAATGTAGTACAATAAATCTGTTTTTAAGTGTTAAGACTAAAATATCCTATTCACACATATAATAATTTTCTTTTGGGGAGTTCTAGTCTAATGCATATTTCTAACTGGAAATTACCGAGTATTATAGTTCTTTTACGCCATTATCATACATCAAATTGAAATTGTTATGCATAGTCCAAAAAGGAATGTAAACTATCCTAATGTTGAACAGGAATGTAAGCTGTGCTAATGTTGACAAGGATTCCACAATAAGCATGTAGTTTACCTCTTCCCTACAATAACGGCAAATTCAAGTCGGCATTTGCATTTGTGCCTTAATGGAATGCTGCATAATTGTTCTAATGTTCCAGTGAGTCACTAGACAAACTTAACACATATAGAGCACAAATCAACATTAAAAGATTTCTAAGAGGAGACAGGAAGATCTTCAGCTTTCTGCTTTACTCCCAGTGAGACTCAAGGCCCTCAGAGTAACATGACGATATGAAGGTCTCTTCAGCAAAGGCAGTGGGCACACCCTATGCATGCTGTGGCTTGTTGACATGAACCAGGGCAGGCAGACACCAATAATACATGAAGTGCGGTTCAGAGGCAATTAGGATCAGTTGTCAAGGCCAGGCCATTAATGAAAGAACATGTCAGAGGAGCTGGAGACTTCAATGGTTGAGGGCAAGAAGGCGATTTAGTGTGACAGATCGAGTCCTTGCAGTGTCCTCAGTGGTACATGCTAATACCAGCCTTAACAACCTTTTGTGGCAGTGTATAATGTGACTAACATGGACTTTGATTCAGCAAAATGACTGCTGCCACTGTTAGTCTGTCTCATTTTGAACAACAGCAAAAGCATTGCTACAAATAATTACCTACTTCCATCTCTCCCTCTGCTACTTAAAGTACCCACCCTTGGCTCCTGCCATTAAGGTTGGGGGTGTTGATTACTGTCAGTTGATGTAAAACTTTTTTTTGTAACTACATAGAATCCTTACTAATTAACTATAATAGATTTTAGATGGTAAAATAATCAGACCCAACCCAGTCTCATGTAGTTAATCCAAATATAAGTCAAATTTGTTATAAAAGAAACGATGTCTACCATATAAGATAATACCAGACAACAAGGGAAGTTATTTACCTGTGACCCAAACCCACTGGGAGTAAATAGAGCCAACCCTTAAAGAAATGAAAGCAGGAGAGAGTAGAAAATCACCACATTGCTACTTTTATAAAGAAAGCATTTATATTTAATTAGAATTTAAAGTAAAATCCTATATTCCCATAACCTGGCCATCAACAATATGTAGGAAGCATAAATTATTTAGCTCTTTAAGTAAATTATCATGAAGGATATGTGGTTGTGAGATAGCTCATACCATAGATGCTTATGTTACAGTGAGATGCTACATCATACTCCTCCTACATTGTCTCTATATTTGGAGACTAGTTGCATTTTATTCTATGGACCTCCCTTCTCATTTTATTTTTAGCTTATTTGGATAAGATCTTTTTATGGAAGGAGAAAGTCACTTCGAAAAATGCCTTAAACTTACTCATAATTTCTTAGTGTCCTCTGCCACCCCATACACACACTCTTCTAGGATTCACTTCCAGCATTTTAAGTATACAAGATGATGTTGTGATATCTTAGGGCTTAAGACAGATAGTTCAGTCAAGTCTACTTATGAGTAATACTACATAGATGTGAAGAGTGGTATGTGTACAGAGATTAATGGAAATTTGGGGGTGACTGTGGTACTTTTCTATGATGTGTTCACCCTCCCACACTGTGCTTTGTTATGAGACACTCTTCAGGGCTCATTTTCCAATCCTATGTACAAGCATTTTTTTTCTTTCAACTTTGTGTTCAGGTCCCTTTGTTCATCTCCTCTATGATCTTGGCCACTGCTACTCCTTTCTCTGAATACACTATTCATTATCAGCTTCTTTTTCATAAGCTCTTCTTTACTTTCCTAAAGGGACTTACAAAATCAAGCCTGGAGTATTAGCATAAGCCCAGCCAATACAAATATCTAAATGTTCACATAATCCCAAATGATTTCATGAATAATTTCTTTGATTACAAAAATATTTAGGAAAAATATCATATTAAAATATATCCTTTATAGTGGCACCCAACCTAAATGCACTCAGATACTTTCAGTTTTTAGTAATTTATTCTTACATTAACAGTGTGCTCAATGTACATTGTCTACCTACTCCTAACTGACAAAGAATTTATGTGCTGCCTAAGAGAATTTCAGTTTATCAATAATCTCTGCTTGGTCCATCAGCAGCCCTTCCAGTGTAGGGTTAACCTCAAGTGTGGTCTATTTTGAGCAGTGATTAGGCATGGCTCTCATTCTGAGCTTCTGCTTTCTCCCACTGTTTAGGGCTAATGTTGTAGCAGAACTGAGTCAGTGGGTAGCAGGAGCTAGTTATTTTGTCTGGTGTCTAGGCTTCAAGCCACAGAAATGGGCCTACTGCAGAGTTGGCTGTGACTCTATCCATGGGTCAGATCAAGGTTTTAGAGTTGACTAAAATAAAAATGACTTTTGTATTCATTATTTGGGTAATAAAATATTCAAATGTACCAGAAGAAAATCCCAGGAGGCTGACCATTCTAAAAAGTATACATTTCTACAGTGAGCAACATTTTGGAGCGAGCCTTTGATACTGCATTCTCCCCCCTTGCCTTGTTTGAAACCCTGGCATTTCTCATCTGTCATAATGTGTTTACTTTGAGTATAACATTTTAAAGGTATTATTTTGCCTTCTAAAAACTTACTCCTAGAAGGCTTGTTTTTCTTTACAGGCATAATTATATCTCATTTCTTCAATCATTACCTCATATTTTAATAATATGCTGCCATTTGGGTATAGCTATAACCATAATAATGAACACAGAGTTCAAAGATCACTAGATATATAGACGGCATGAACCATTAGCAAGAAATATTCTACACCACAGAGAACACACACTACAAAACTCTGAAATCCACTATAGAATTCTGAGGAAGGAATCTTTCTGTGTAATTAACATAAATCTCTTTATAAAACATGCTACTTTTAATAACAAATAGGGACATTTTCCAGGAAAAAATAAAGAATAGAACACAAATAAAATTATAATATGAATAATTTAGTTATCTCCTCATATCTCATCCTGGCATTGTGCAGCTATAATGGACCTAAACCAGAACTATTTCACTTAAAAATAGGCCTATCTCTTTTTCATATATGTCATTGAAATTCATATCATCACTCGCACACAAAAACACATAATTAATCCTAATTGTTTCCAACACTCAGAAGAAGAGAAATGGAATCTGTGGTTTTTCTCTTTTATGTCTGCTAAGCCTTTCTGCCCACAAGGGCACCATTTAGTAAATGACTTCCTCTGAAACTCTGGCCTGTGCCCTCTTGGCCTGGAGTAGTTAATGCAGTTGCTGGAGGTGAGTCACTGAATTCCTTTGTGACAGAAAAATGAAAGTCAGTGACGGTTCAGGAATGTCCTACTTTTCTATGAATGATGACCCAGAAATAGGGGAAAAGTCACTTCTTAGAAGCAAGTCTTAACAAGGAAAATGAAGAATATGTACAGTAAATACCCAGAGTGTTGGGTGGGAAAGGAAGTTACAAAATTAAAATGGAAGCTCAATGAAATCTTCCTGAGTGGTCATTCTTCAAATTTATGATTTTTTTTTTAAAACTCAAGATGACTTAATTCTATGATACTGTATTGCTGTGTCTTGGTTTCTCTTAGTATTAACTGGGACAGCACAATAATCCCCAATTTTCTGGCATTTAACCTCTAGGTTCTAAGTTCTGCTTGGGGGAAAGAGTCCCACATCGCAACCATCCAGCTGTTCGTTCCAAATTTGGATAATTGTATACTTCCCTAGTTAGCTGTTGTAACATGAATCTT
>CABHPP010145576.1:10698-32796 GCA_902168425.1 Peromyscus attwateri
CTGAAAGCCTCTGAGTCCTCACCCCTGAGGGTCTCAGTTGAACAGCTGCTTAGTTAGTTCCTGTCTCCTCACACCTTATATACCATTCTCCACCCAGCCATGTCACTTCCTGGGATTAAAGGCATGGGCACTTTCTAAGCAAAGGCATGAGATCTCAAGTACTGGGATTAAGGGAGTGTGACACCACTGTCTGGTCTCTCTGTCTAATCTAGTGTCTAGCTCTGTCCTCTGATGCCCAGATAAGTTTATTAGGGTACACAATATATCACCACATTTCCCCCTTTTGTCTAAAATAATAAAAGAAGGTTATAACTAATATAAGAAAAACTATATACAATAAGTTCAGTAAGTATATACAATATATACAGTCAAGAATTACATGAACAATGTCCACTCCATTAATATTTGACAAATTCAAACAAAAACTCCATTATTTATCCTATTTTGGTGAGTACAAAATGTTGTACCTAATTCCCATTTTGGTGAGTACAAAATGTTGTACCTAATTCACATTCTACCCTAACTTGTATTACCAACTGAAAACTATCTTTTGATGTCCTTCAAATTTATACACTTTACATCTCTTTAGTGAGTTTCTTTTCTAAATTTGTTAACAAGGAAAACTATAAGTATAACTAGCTAATCTTCAACTCCCTCAGAGACCTGAGAAGGAAATAATATTAATTGAGTAAGCAGGAAGTGCAAACAAGCAGCTTTCAAAAAGTGTGAGAAATGACAGAAACAACTGGCTGCCTGGACAGTTACCCAAGATTTCTCTGCAACATTGGCATCCATCTTTGGCCTACAGGCCTAGCATATCCGGCAGACTAATCTGTGAAGCAGGATTTTCTAAAGAGCCTTCCTACCTTGTCTTGGCAAGGATTGGTAGTCCTTTCTTTTGTGTCCTATTTGTCCATTTTGGACAGCATACTGTCAGCAGTTGAGGCAAGGGCATTTTCTTGCCCAGTGGCTAACTTTGCCACAAAGAAAGTAAACTCCATATGGAGTTTCTTCAACGCCCATCATCTTTTCTGAAGCAGATTGGTGCTGCCAGGAGCAGACATATTTCATTGTCATAAAAAAAGAAAAATAAATCTATGTTATTAAAACATCTTAAATGCCATATTCTGTAGATCTCTAAAGTGTTTGAAGATGACCTGTGTATCTAAAATATATTTCTGCTTGACCTTGAAAACATACCTAATATTACTACAAATTCAATTGTAATGACTGACTACTAACATATTTCTTTATTATCCTAAATAGTTGGTAATAATAGCTTTCAAGGACTAGCAATTTGGATTACATTGTTAAATGAGGTGTATAGGAACAATATCTTGAACAAGATTAGAAATATATGTACAGTATTTTCTAACAAAATCAATCTCAAATTTGTATCAATATACATAATTTGTATAAAATATACAAAAATCCAATCCAATGTAAAATATTTAAAACTATTAGTTGCTTTTTAAAAGTTGATTCAATAATGTACCATTTTATCTTATCATATCCATGTCCTCTTTTTTTCAGAGTAGATTCAATAACCTACCCTTTTATCCTATTATTTCTATATCTCTTTTTTCAGAGTAGATTCAATAATTTACCTTTTATCTTATCATATCTATATTCTTCTTTTCTTCTTTTCAGAGTAGATTCAATAATCTACCCTTCCCTCTTTCATTTCTATATATTTTTTAAAGAGTAGATTCAGTAATCTACCTCTTATCTATATCTTCTTTTTTCCTTTTCTTTTTTTTCAAACAAGAACCCTGAATCTAACCTCCTTGCTTAGCTTTTTTTTCTGACCATTATCAATTAGCAACTTGTAACAAACCATCCTAAACAATGACCATTATCCATAACCCATTGAAAGACCAAAAACCACCCACCCCACCTTTGGGAATGTGGATGTTGTGTTCTTAAAATTACTTCCTGCTATCTGGGAGTGAAAGCATCTTTAGGGAATTCTGAAAAGAAATTTTTTTCGGTTGTCAAGCCCTGCGAGAGTTAGCTGTGTCATTTGTCCAGTCTCTGCATAATGGGAAAGTGCAGAGCTTGTCTCAAGGCCTTGCTTGAGTAGTCTGTGAGGCTAGATCATCTCAGCTAGCCATCTCAAAATTGTCCTGAGCAGTTTGTAGTCCAAATCCAATCTTTGGGTGGTGTTTGTCATCTTAGTGGTATTATCACTGTCTTGATGGAATCATTGTTGTGGGACCCCATCATCTTTTTGGAGACTTCAAAGTCACTGTTAGGCATAGTCATGGTTCCCTGCAGAAAACTGATAGAGACTCAAACCCAAAATCATGTACAGGAAGCTAGATGAAGCCTTTTTTCTAGAATTAGTTAGCACTCTATATGACCATTAACATCATGACAAAAGTTTAATATATATAAATCTTATAAATTTTGATATAAAATGTATACCTTAAGAAAAGTTTTAGCCAGGTGGTGATGGCGCAGGCCTTTAATCCCAGCACTCAGGGGGGCAGAGGCAGGCAGATTTCTATGAGTTCAAGGCTAGCCTGGGCTACAGAGTGAGTTCCAGGAAAGGCGCAAAGCTACACAGAGAAACCCTGTCTCTAAAAACTTCCCCAAAAAAAAAGAAAAAAAAGAGAAAAGTTTTAAAGAGTCAAAATAAAACCAAACAATTAGGAGATTAGTGGAAATAAAATAGTCCTTTAATTTTGGGTTTTCTTCTGCTCCATATCAAATGGCTCTTCTGACATGAAAAAGAGATTTTTGCATTTTCTTTTAACAAGCATGCTTGGGTTTAGAGGAGAGAACCATGCTCCAACTCTAAAGCCAGCTTTAATTTTTTAATTGAACTGGGACTCCATAAAGGCCGTTTGCATTATATGTCTGTAGAGAACAGCAAAAACAAACACTTAGGAAGACCTATGATATTTTATCCTGTTAGATATGGGCATCAGATGAAACACAAATCTTAAAAGGTCTTTAAAAAAAAGCAGCAACCCAGAGCCAGATATTGGGGTGAAAGCTGAAAGATCAGAGAAGGAGAACAAGCCATAACCAACCTCACCTCTCCAACTCTTCAGCCAATTCTATTTCCATGAATCCTCAGAATGAAAGCCTCTGAGTCCTCACCGTGGGGTCTCAGTTGAACTGCTGCTTAGTTCCTGTCTCCTCATGCCTTATATACCTTTCTGTGCCCTGCCATCTTACTTCCTGGGATTCAAGGCATGTGTGCTTCCCAAGAAAAAACATGAGATCTCAAGTGTTGGGATTAAAGGTGTGTGCCACTGTGCCTGGCTCTGTTCCCAGTGTGGCCTTGAACTCACAGAGATCCAGATGCATCTCTGCCTCCCAAGTGATAGGATTAAGGGTGTGTGGCACCACAGTCTGGCCTCCATGTCAAATCTAGTGGCTGGCTCTGATCCCCAGATAAGTTTATTAGGCTACACAATATATTGGGGTACACAATATATCACCACAAGCTGTGATTGGGTTTTTGATTCAGTCATATCCTAAACATACTCCAATTCTTGAATCAACTTCAAATACAGCAAATTATTTCTATGTTTCAGGATATGCATTTATTGTCCCACTATCTCTTACCTTTCTCTATATTTCATCTCCTCTTATCCAATCCTCCCCTCTTCCCAAGTTCTACCTTGCCCTACCAGATAAGTCCAGGGAGGTGACATATTATTTATTTCCTTAGTCATAACTAACTTATTGAAGAAGCTATGTTTGCTCTTGCCTCTAGACTAGTGTTCTTAACCTGTGGGTTACAACCCTTTGAGGGATCAAATAACCCTTTCACAGGGGTCACATATCAGATATCTTTCATATTAGATATTTATATTATGATTCATGACAGTAGCAAAATTACAGTTATGAAGTAACAACAAAAATAATATATGGTTGGGGGTCAGCACAACATGAGTAAATGTATTAAAGAGTCATAGCATTAGGATGGTTGAGAACTACCTACTACTCTAGACTCTCCTTGCTCCAATTTCCATTTCAGCCCTCTTTACAGATCACTGTTCCTAATAGAATTCTACACAGTTTCTGCTTCCACATATAGCTTCTTTGGTATTGTCCTTTCAAGATCAGCTCCATGAGATCACATTGATTAGGGCTATAGACTTTCAAAAGGAGTCTTTCCAGTGTGTCCAACCTGTGGTCCATGGCAGTATGCCTCCCAGGATTGCTATGATGGAAATCCAAATCATTTGTAGACCACATCATCATGCCACAATACCAAAAGACACTGGAATGGAGAAAGTAGAGAAAGAAGTCCTCTTTGCACTTTCACAGTATCTCCTGTTGGTTGCTAAACCTCTATTGCCTTTCCTCCCATTATTGATATTTGAAGATCTGGTATTATCAACATCACTATCTTTGCTGAGTACTTGCTGTATATTATACACTATGCTATACACTTACTATACACTATGTTTAAGATGAAATGGGGAAGAAAGTGTGCACAGTTCATTTTGCATAGGTCTCATGTAGTAAAGGAGTCAAACTTGCTAAAACATTCTCAAAGACAACTACACCTGTGTCATATGGGGTAAGGGTATAGCTCAGCCAGGTCAGTGAGTTATTGGGCATTCCTAAAGTGTGAACCTTGTGCAAAGACTATACAGAAGTGCATGCAAGGGTCCTATGGTACAGTGAATTCCAAGAGCTCAGTGACATTACTCTGGTCACATGGCTATGTCAGCCACTTTAGGACAGAAGGATGGTTTCCAGAAGTGGCCACCCATCCTCACCTAAAATGCTACTATCTCATCTTTGAAAATTAGAAAAAAATTGAGATTGAGCAGAAAGCTAATATGTCCTAGTGCCCTCTGTTCCCTACTGTACTGTCAGGACTAACCAGGCCCACCTTTAGTCCTGGTCTAAGCTTCCCACCTTATTTCCACTTGTACCTGTCTTTGACCTCCCAAAAACTTTTCTAAGGCCCTACAGAAATCAGAATTTCTCATTGACATCTCACTTCCATATCCACAATGTTTTTCCACAACTTTTTTGCTTACTGTAGAACCAACTTATGCTTCAATTCTGCATCTTTCCCTGAGTCCTTTGAAATAGATGTTTCTTTTTTCTTTACTACTCCTATTCTAGGACCTAGGACCTGTAGTTTTTCCATTTTCTTTAGAAATTCTAACCTCTTAGCAACTCAAGCTGCCACCAGACAGCCACCACTTCCCACTTGATATTGTCAGGTATTAATCACCTTGGTACTATACTCATTCAGTGACTGACTAAACTCCTGTCTCACTGCTTTCACGACTTACCTTATCAACATGCTTGGTGGCTTCTACATGTGAGCAGATAATCTATCTGACAAGATTTGAATGGGTTCCTCTAAAGTTCACATGTTAGAAATTTAATCCACAAATTGATATGTTAATAGGACTTGGTGAATATTTAGGAAGAGATAAAATCATAATAGTAGAGTCCCAATGCCTTAATATAAGGGGGAAGAGATACAAAGACAAAAGGTAAAAAGAGGCAGGGATGGATCCCTGAGCTAGCACTCTTGCTTAGTCTCATCACATGGTGCCCTTTGTCATGTTATGATGTAGCACAAAGTCCTCAGTAGATGCAGAGCTCTTCAAAACTGCACCTAATCTTCTATTACTGAATAATTTGAGAGAAAAACAACTACACAGATATCACATTAAATTTGATTACAAATTTCTGCTGCCTAATCCCACTACATTTCCCCAGTGTCCCAGATTCCTTTCTGCTGCTGTGACAAAACACTCTTACCAAAACCTTCTTAGGGAGGAAAGGAATTATTTCAGCTTACATGTAACTGTGAACTCAAGGCAACAACCTGCGGACAGAAATTATAGAGGAACACTACTTGCTGACTTACACTTTGGCTTACTTAGACTTCAGCTCAGCTGACTTTCCTATACTTCCCAGGAACACCTGCCTGGGAAATGGTGCCACTCAGAGTGGGCTGGACCCTCCTACATTAATTAACAGTCAAGACACACATCCCCAGTCCAATCTTATAAAAACAGTTAATTACTCAATTGAGACTCTTTTCTCAGGGGATATTGACAGTTAATGCTAGCCACTGCACTTAGTATTTAAAATTTCTCACTCTCTTAACAACCATTTTATATTTTACTTTCTCAAAATTGATAGCATAGCTTCTTGTTTTATTTCCCAGGAGACAATTTACAAACTGATAGCCCATCATGCTGAATCTTCCTGTAGACCATGGTAGAATCATTCTTCTCCCATCTAAGACTAATCATTCCATTCCAAGTTCCCACTTACTCAACATCATGGAGACTTTTATTCTGAAACTATTCTTTTACTACCCTGTGTATCGCTTTATTGGAATGGGTTATAACTGTTAACATGTAAAACATGCTGTAATCACTTCCATCCTAAAAACAGTCTTTTCTTATTCTACTTCTCATACCCAATATTTCAGCTCCCTTTAATAGCAAATCCCTTGAAGTCAGAGTCCATATTCACTGTCTCTCCTCCCACTTCTACTGTGAACGGTATCTACCAGGCCTTTTTCCCCAGCTACAGCTGATCTGAGTTCTCAGTACACCTTTATAAACCACTGGGCTCAGTTTCTGACACCATCTTTTTTATTTAGAACACTCTTTCCCACTACCTGATTGTTTTTTAAACAAATATCTTTATTTTTAAATAAAATATAATTACACCATCATTCTCCCTTTCCTCCTCCAACACTTTCCGTGTCTCCCTCCACCATTGCTCTCTCTCAAATTTATGACCATTTTTGTTATTGTTACACACACACACACACACACACACACACACATATATATATTATACACACACATATATATATATATATATTGCATAAATATATATGCACAACCTGCATGCATCTGTTTAATGTTGCTTGTATGTATATTATTTCAGGGCTGACCACTTGGAATTGGATAATTAAGAGGCTCATCAATGGGAACAACAAATTCTCCCTCTCTCAGAAGTCCTTAGTTGCCTATAGTTCTTAGTCTAAGGGTGGGGACCTATGAGATATCCCCCTTCCATAATAGCATGTCTACTGGCATTGTTGAGCTATCATGGGTGTAGATTCCTTGTGATTTCCAGGACACACGATCTCATTGCATATTTTCTGGTCCTCTGGCTCTTATAATCTTTCTACCCTTTCTTCTAAGATGCTTCCCTGAGCCTTAGATGAGGGAACTGTGTTGTAGTTGTATGTATTGTGCCTGGAAACCCTATGATAAGTTGTAGTTTTATCTGTTGTGTCTGGGAACCCTATGATAAGTTGTTCTATGCATTTGACCAGTAAAATGTATTGTGACTGCAGTACAGAGAGAAGAAGTGAAGAGTAGGCAGTGAGTTATTTGGGTGGGGCAGAGGGTTATCATATACTGTTTATAAGCCACACAGAACAACTTCAATTTTATTGTGAATTTAGTGGGATCTACTGAATTTTGTGATCAGATTTTCATTACTTGATGATAATTGTGAATTCTATGTGGAGAAAAAATTACGAGAGAGAAAAAAAAGAATAGAGACTTGGCCACAGGCTTGCTATACACCATAGAGAAGAGTGAGAGCATCATGGATGATGACTGTGTGAGTGGAGATGACAGGCTGCAGGCAGGTGGAAATGGACAAATTTTGGAACACAAGGAGTGAAATGTGTTGATGGAGGCAATGGACAAGGAAGGAATATGAAAAAATTCCAGTTTTTGGCTTGAGAAATGTAAGACTATTTATGTTGTTTCCTGAGATGGAGAAGAAATAAATTGGTCTAAGGGATGTGCGGGGATGAACTTAGTTTACATACCTTCGCATAGCATATTTTCTATGCTCCTGTGCTGGGTCTGGCTATTTCTCACATAGCTTTAGTGACTATCTCCTTAGGTCCCTTCCAAGGGATAGTGTTTTCAAATACTATCTGCAACATTTAAGAAATGAAGCATGCCCTTGATTGTGTTCTCCTGTGCCTCTGTGAGAGATCAGACACA
Source organism: Peromyscus attwateri (assembly GCA_902168425.1). Classification (NCBI taxonomy): domain Eukaryota; kingdom Metazoa; phylum Chordata; class Mammalia; order Rodentia; family Cricetidae; genus Peromyscus; species Peromyscus attwateri. The sequence goes on from CABHPP010145576.1 coordinate 18,681, forward strand.
TGCTGGTGTCATTGTACTGTCTTGGATATTACCCCACCATGCTTCCCACCTTACAGAATATCAATCATGAGGTAGAATCACTAAGATATCTATCATCTTCTCTCAGAATATGAGAGAAGTCATCTGCTGTCTATGTGCCATTATTGCATTATTACACTGCAGTTACTAAAATTATTTCCTGATGTGAGCAACCACAAAACGTCTTGCTTCCAGGTTTTAAAGAAAGAAACTTTAAAAACTATTCTTTAACAATTTCATACATGCAATGTACTTTGATAATATTTTCTTGAATTATCTTCTCTTAATTCTCTTTCTTCTCTTGCCAAATCTCTACTTTCCAACAACCTCCCCTTCACTTACTACTGTGTGTGTGTGTGTGTGTGTGTGTGTGTGTGTGTGTGTGTGTAGCCTGTCCTGGAACTCATTCTGTAACCCAGCCTGGCCTCAAACTCACAGAGATCTGCTGCCTCTGCCTCCCAGTGCTGAGATTAAAGGTGTGCACCACCACTGCCTGGCTTAAATAGGGTTTCTTACATGAATGTAGGAGGGGAACTATTCAGCTCATCAAGGGCAACTTACCATAACTACATCACATACCACTTGGAATATGACTCCTATCCCTACCATCTCCAAGCAACCATTACTAGAGCTCTTCAGGGAAGGCTGGAGCCTTAGTAACACCTTCTTCCACGTGATAGAATGTTGGTGGGCCTAGCTTTACCAGGTCTTGGGCAGGTACTCACAGCTGCTGTCTGTTCATGGTTGCAACAGACTTGTTATACACAGAAAATAGCATTCCACAGTATTCCTTCCCATCTTTTAGCTTTCACACTCTTTCCAGATCTCTCCCATGATATTCTTTGTTCTTTGAGCCTTGGAGGGGGTGATACTGGTATTCTGTTTAGGGATGAGAACTCAACAATCACTCAGCCTCAGCATTTTGATCAGTTATGTGTCTATAAATTAACCTTCACCCAATTGTAAAACAGAAGTTTGAGGCTATAGATCCAAAAGCATGTCTCCAAAACTAAAACAACAACAAAAACTTGGAGAAATAAATAATGATAGCAGAAGAAAATAATAAAAATTTAAAGATTCAAGAATATTAATTCCAACATACAGTTGAGATGTAATCTACATATATTACATTTGTTAAAATATATGCATACAAAAATAAAATTAATATATAGCATTCGACTGTTGTCTGGAACTAAGCCAAACCACATTAAATACTACATCTTTCATAACCAAAAAGAAGGGTTCCCCTCTAATATAAATATATACTTGGGGGTATTTATTTTCTCATTTTCAGCTATCAATTTCAAAGTGTGCTATATTTCCTGTGTAACACATTTTTCATCTGCCCAATTACTAGCAATCTTTTTTTCTTCTATCAGAATGATCATTTGTTTCTTTATTGTGGTGGATGAGACCTCCTTTCATTGTTCCAGCTCACAAGCTGTGCAGATCCTACCCACTGTTCTTGCCTCTAGCACTTCACATTATTGGTGTATTATTTCATGCATGCCCTACTCTTTTATCAATTGCTTTTGAAGTAATGTTAATAGACTAGAAAATTGAGACATTTATGAAGTATAGGCAGTGTTTATGAAAAAATCCATAAAATATGACACAGGCAAGACAAGATAAAAGCAGCATTTTAATAGATTATGGCAAAGAGATCCTGTCAGACTTGACAACTGACTCCTTCGAGATCACTAATTTTTATAGGATTAATTCTGTGGTATAAAAAATGAAGTTAAATGTCCTAATTAATCTGTAAATAGCACACCCACAATTAAACCTTGTGGCCCCTTCTTGGATTGGGGTTGCAATGATTTTTGAAAAGTAATTATCTCATATTCATAATGAAGGAGGTTTTTCTTTTCCTTTTCTTTTTTTCCCCTTGTGACATTTCAGCTAAATATTCACCAGCATTCAAACTTGAATAGCAGTCTTCTGAACACAAATTGGCTCACAGCTTGGTGTGGAACTACACCAGTCTTTGTAAACTATGCGTTTTTGAATTGTTTATGTAAAAATGAAGTTTGGAAACATAATCTGAGAGTTTTATTGAATTAATTATGGGGAGGACAAAAGCTAGAGTTTCTCTATTTGGGGACAATTCCTCTTTGTTTCACAACTTGCAGCATCCAAAAATGGCAAGCTTCTGTCTCTTATGAAGAAGTGATGAAGGGGTACCATATGGAAGCCCTGTCTCTTATGAAGAAGTTCAACAGTATAGTATGTAAATGAATGAATAGATAAATAAATAATAAATAAACAAGGGCAAAGTATAGCTTTTCTACCACAACACTGTGGCAGGGCACTCGAGAAAAACTGGTTCTAGTCCTCTTCCTTTCTTTGACCTTTCATTTTGTATTTTAAAACTTTATTTTTATTTTAATTGGTTTTTATTTTTTGAGACAGGGTCTAATGTACACTAGGCTAGCCTTGACCTGGCTGTGTAGTTGAGGATGACTTTGAACTTCTGATCCTCCTACCTCTACCTCCTGGGTGCTGGGATTACAGGCATGCACACCATACCTGGCTTATGTAATGATGAGGTCAAACCTAGGGCTTCTGACATGATAAAGAAACACTCTATCAACTGAGCCACATCCTCAAATTTGGATTTTATAAAACTTTCTGTAAATGTACAATGTTATCGGCATGTAGTCATATGGAAATATTATACTTTATTAAATACGAAAGATTCTAGAATATTTTCAAAAGAACAGGTGTTAACAATAATGCATGCTAAGCTTTGGGATTTGCATTCATTATTGCATCAAATCCTGACAAACACTCTAAAGGCAGGTATTATTCCTACCACTTTGTTAAAAATAAAATCATAGAGGGTCAGAGACATTAATGGGCTTTTCCATATCTCACAGATGCTCCTTGATTTAAGATGAGGTTAAGTCCTTATAAATTTATGCTATGGTAAAAATATCATAGGCTGGAAATGGGTTTTCATATGGCTCATCTGCTGAACACTGAACAGCACAATGCTCTGAAGAGGGCTGTTGTATCCAACAACCACACAGTTAACTGGGAGCTGTGTTCTGACGTTGCTGTCTAGCATCACACAAGGTGCTGTCCAGAAGCACACAAATATACTATGCTATATACCCATAGACTTGGACTAGATCAAAATTCAAAACTGAAACATGGTTTCCATGGAATGTTCCTTGCTTTTGTACTATTGTAAAGTCAAAAAAGTTATCGACAGAACGATTTTAAACATTGAGATTGTGTGTAGTAGTGGTAGAGAAGATTCTGGAAGCCAGATTCCAGGCTTAAAATTCTGTGTGTTTTTCACTGTCACTAAACCAGAGATTATGTTTTTGTAATCAGAAATAGCTCACTGATAAAGTAAAATATTCTAACAGTGTCAGACACATATAAATTATTCAGATCAGTAGGTTCTCAAGTAAGAAAAGCAAAGGGTTCAGTGAAATCTTGTTTTGTTTTCCTACTACACTGAAATGACTAAGGTTGCATAAGAACAAAACTGCTACACTGAGAGTGAACTGTCCAAAATATGTGGACCTTTGATAAAGAACCCACATCCAAATTATAGCAAGTGGTTATTTAGACCATATGAGAATTTAGGTTGTTTCTTTGGTGGAGGGACAGTTGTTATGTAAAACATGGCCATATAATATCTTACAGGCTGTGCTCAGTCTCACAAGCCTCCTACCTCAACCTCCCCAAGTGCTGGGATTAAAGGCAAGAGACACCTTATCATTGTCTTCATTAAGTGCTAATAGAAAACAAAGCTGAGTGTTAATTCTTCATTTTTAGAATTTATACTCAAAGTCATATGAAAACACTATCAAAGATGACAGTGTGGTGAACTATTTCCTCTTCTCATGTCAAAGAGGTTTTTAAATTGTCACTACTTGGCACATAATACAAATATAAAGAAGGTGAATATCTAGAAATACAGTTTTCTGATGTTTACAGTTCTACATAAACTGTTCAAGTATTTTTGTCCTACCTGACTAATCTGAAGAAATAACCCATTTATCTGATTATCTCCAGGCAGAATCATCTAGGGAATCTCTCAAATGTCACACAAAGAAATTTGTTCAGTACTTTGTTGCATAGTCCTCACTGGAACTTGGATTTCTGATTCTGAATCCAAGTTCCTCTTCCAACATATTACTTGGTTTTTTATGCCTATTATTTGGTCAAGACCTTGGGTGCATGTTTTCCAAGATTTGAGAACACCTTATGATGGAACATCCTTCAACAGGTAAGATATTCAGGAACAGATAGGCTCAGGGTTATAGACAGGATTTTGAAAAGACACACTAAGCTGACAGAAAGAGAAAATAATAAATGACACGCTTTTCATCTCTAAACTCTCTAATTCCAAGAAAACACCCTAAAGCTTTTGCCTTGGGTAAAAAATATTTGAAATGCCAAATCTGGTTATCAATCCGTCTCTGTGTGTGTTGGGAAGGATTACTGTGGCTAAGTATAGTGTAAGCCTGTTCATACCCAGCATTACTTCTGATGTTCCAGTAAGAATGCCCATCTTGATTTTTCAAGTGATACTAACCCAAGGAGAAAAGAAAAAAGAGTATGTTTAAGGCATTCTTCAAAGCTTATCTCTATGAGGCTATTTTGATGGTTAAAAAAGGAAAAAGAAAAGAATCAAGCTGCAGCTGAGTTGGTTTCTTTCACATCCAATGACTACAGATTTCAGGTAAACACGACAAACTTACAAAGATTGATTATCAGATTTGTAATTCTGCTTATTTTCTACCATAACATTGTCCTAGAATTGAAAATAGAAACAAGTTATTCACAGAGGGACACTTATGGTATTACTATTTCCACAGGTTCATATGAGAAGTTGTAAATATCCCCCTTGCATGGTGTACATACCATGCAGTTTCATATGACCAAACCGTGTACTCAGTAATGTTAAGAGCTATGCATAAATATTTTCAAATGCTTGAGAACATTTATTGAATAAACAAACATGAATATTTTTGAGACAGGTAGTTTGCTGTTGACTCTATAGTATATGATGTTTTATTTTAATTATTTTTAAAGGACACACTAATTCTTTTCTAGGGTGTATAATGTCTTTGTGCAATTGTTGGTAACTTTCCTGATATTCACTAAGTGTTTAGTGTTTGTAGTGAATATAATGGCTGCAATCTTAAAGAAAGTAGAACTATTTTCTATGACTTCAACCACATACTCACAGATACCCTGTAACTACAAAATTAATGTTTTCTAGACCAATTATGTATTAAGTTTCTGCTTACTCCTATGACTCAGACCACTCACATCTTTAGTTCTAGAACACCCATTTTGCATTAAATCACACATTAGGAGTTTATAATTGGCTTCAGACTTACCATCTCTCTACTTGTCACAACAGCTCCTGTGTCAGAGCTTGAGAATGTTGAGGAAGACATGGAATATTACAAAATCTTGGTTATTGTGCTTTAGACCACTTAAAAAGCCTATGAAAGAGCTGAGTCTGATTACACCTGTAAACAAAGCACATGGCTCATCCTCTGCCTACCTGGATAAATAAACCACTGCCTCAACACACATGCATGCACACAGAGACAGACAGGCAGACAGACAGACAGACACACACACCCCTTCTAAGTAATTAACATTAACACATTTCTACATACATTTCTTACAAAGAGAAGCTGTGATTTTAATTTTCAACTTTTATAGGATACTCAGTTTTTAATAGTCATTTCCCACAGAATACAAAATTAAAATGGAAGTGTAAAGTTAAAAATTAGCCGTGAAAAAAAAAAAAAGGAATTCACAAATAACCATACTTGAAGGGTCAACACGGTAAATCAAGTTCCACAATGTTTTAATCGCTATTGTGTTATTCTTATGTTGGGTGATGATATTGTTGGAACAGTAAGCCTTTAACATCTGTGCACTTTGGATCACCTTAGCCAGCTGGTTCCTCTCAAAACTGCTCATCTTTTGTTCTTACTAAGCTCTGACCCAGGGCCACAGCCTTAAGACAGCTATGTGCTTTCTGCGCCAGGATATCCTCTTCAAGTGTGTCAGGCAGCTTCGAATGATTGATGTGCTAGTCTGGGGCGCTGGTATTTTTCTCTTCAGTAAGTCTCTAGTAAATCTACAGCTCATTCTATAAGAATGCTAATTAGACTACTCTTACTAACATCATGAACATTTTTTTATTTCTCTGTATCTTGGAGGTGAGCTTGAAGTCTATTATACAGTGTGTTGCTAAAATAAGTTTTATAATATTGCATATAAATAAAACATACTCCTCATCATGGAAAACAATTCAAGCAGTGAATTTAATTGGCTGTCCTATAACAGAATTGTGCCATGCATCTCAGCTGTGAGCCTGAAGCAAGAGACTAGAAATCACTTCCTTCTTGCGATCATTCCTTTTATCTACTTCTCCTTCCTACACGCATTGAGATGTTCCCACTAACTACAACAGGTATCTGATAATCAACTTATAAAAATGAAAGGTTTATTTCAGCTCCTAGTAGGTAGGAGTGCTGGGTGGTGATGTTGGCAAGCATGTGGTAGTGTGAGACTGCTCAGCTCATGGTCAGGAAGAAAAAGAGGAAGAACATGTTCAAATTTACTGACCCTCTCTCTGAGCTCCACTTTTAAATATTTGACCATTTCTCAATAGCAGCTCCTTGGGACCAAGTTTCCAGCATCTGGGCCTTTGAGGACATTCAATTACAATGTGATATTCCTTACCTGGATCCTGCTGCATCCCTCCTGAGGTCATGCTGCTTAGCCAAGCTCTCTTTTGTCACTCCAATTCCTTGAAGTTCATAGAGTAGCTTCTCTGCTTACAGTGATGTTTTCCCATGAAGACAGACCTCATTTCATCCTGGGGTTTTCTCTGAACTTCTTGCTGTAACATACTTGTACCATGCGTTCCAGTTTGTTAGGATGGCTTTCAGTCTTTCAGTTGCCCTGTGGGAGCCTCGTTAAACCTATGATTATCTGGCTTTAACTTCTGCTTTCATTCTTGACCAGTTTTGGACTTTACCTCTAAATAAGTTACTGCTCTCAGTAAACTTCAGGGCCACCTGTGATTCCTTGAGGCCCATAATTGCTTCCACAGTCTCCTTCAGAGAACATACTCAACCTGTTGCATTTGCTGCCAAAGGAAGACCCAGACCAGGAAGGGTAAGGAAGTGAGAAGTGAGCAGATACAACCACAAGGCGTTGAATGCTAAAGGATAGGGAAAGATACCATAGAGAAAGGTGTGTGTGTATGTGTGTGTGTGTGTGTGTGTGTGTGTGTGTGTGTGTGTGTGTGTGTTTAGGGGTGGCTTTACAACTTTCAGGACTTTCTCTTCATATGCTTGTGATTATAGAATGATTTAAAAAAAGCCTAGTTCAGGTAACTTAAACATCATTCCTTTAGTATATTTGCGTTATGTTTTTTCCCCCATAGATTTCTTAGTACTATTGTAAGAGAAAAGCTGGTAACCATACAGTAGAGAGAATCAGTAATTATCCAAGTTATTGGACTAAAATTAGCACTGAGGCCGGGTGGTGGTGGCGCACACCTTTAATCCCAGCACTCGGGAGGCAGAGGCAGGCAGATCTCTATGAGTTCGAGGCCAGCCTGGGCTACCAAGTGAGTTCCACCTGATAAAGCAAATGAGACATATTTCAATATAGTGAATGTGAGGAGAACACAGAAATATACACATTCCATATGTATTGCATAGCTTGTTCAAATAATTGCAAAGTAAAACTATGAAGAAAAAACTACTTTAGAACATTAGGGGCTTCTATAATTTTTCAGAAAAATAAAAAGTATATTGACATATATCATATATATATATGTAACCAGCTAATGGATTTGCTTATTCTAAAATCTAAATATGTTTTCTACAAATATTTAATTAGGGCTGACAAGATGCCTCAACTGTAAAAGGTGCTTGCTGCAAAGCCTAATGACCTGAATTACCCCCCAAAACACACATGGTTGAAGGGGGAACTGCCTCATGCAAGTTTCCTCTGACCTCCACATATGTGCCATGCCATGTATGCACCCCTAAACAAATACATACACAAAGGAAATACAAATATAAAACAATTAAGCATGCATATACACATTATGTACAATTAAACACACACACACACATATATATAGTTTATGTGCATGTTTTTATATTTACATGTTATTTAACACATATAAGTATAAATGCTATTTGAAAACTCTAGAAGCAAAATAAAAACAATCCTATCAATAAAATAGATACAGTTATCTAAGGGTAGGGCTGGACCTGAGAAAGATACGATATATGTGTTCTAGACAGAAAAACTTTTGCTTGCCTGGTAGTCTAAAGTGGCAAGAAAAAACTTAAAAATGAACTATAATTTAGGAAATCAATTTCTATCAACATCAGAGTACATACTTACGCCTATAGAAAATTCTTTCTTCTTATGCTATAAACATTTAGGAATTGAAATGTCTTATGTTTTAAGGAGATACATGTGGGAAAAAAGTATATCAGGGCCTATGTTATTTATACCAATGGACACTAAATATAATAACTACTATGAATAAAACAATGAGGTTATGGACATCAGAGGTGGAGTTAATACCTGCTTATCTGAAAGCAGATTAAGATCCACCACCAAAGTAGACAGCTGAAAGTGAGATGGACATTGAAAGTACATTACTGTGTTTCTGGAGCATCTGGTACTAACCTTGCCCAGCTTACATGTGTTCTAAAACACTTATTTATGTAACAATCAAATGCTAAGCATTCCAACTGCACTTGTAAACTTTTTATGAACTGAAGTCATGTGCATAGGCTCATCCTTAATATTCATCATAGAGGGGGTAGTGTGAGGAAACTTTTAACTTGGAACTGAAGGCTGATTGTAGTTTGGCTTTCTGACAGTTTTGTGTTTGTGGGCCTGAGATGAGTATGAGAGCTGAGCAGCTAGTCATGCGAGATTCATTTCTTTCTAGAAAATGAAAACTTAATTAATGGGTTATTTACAGTTTGGCAGTTCTCTTTTGGATACAAAGAAAATGGTATGGGGGAGTAGAAAAAAATGACATCATGGTGTAAAGTAGGTAAAAACGAAAAATACTTTCCTCAACCTATCCCAGTGTGTGTGTGTGTGTGTGTGTGTGTGTGTGTGTGTGTGTGTCTCATGTACATGGTTTGATCATGATAATGTCTAAGAGACGAAAGATAGCATAGGATGAAATTTAGGAAATATAGCTCAGATAAGATGCAGGAATGAAAGCTCAGCTGTGCTGTAGAAAGGACAGCAGACAGGATACAGGGAAGGTGAAAGATAGCCCAGGAGAAGATACTACCCTACGATGGCCTTCTAATGATAATTGAAAACATTGTGAACCTTGCCTTCCTAGAGACAGGATCAATACTAAGGGCCATAAACCCATTCTTTTTCTTCTTTCCTCCCTCCCCCCCCCCCCCCCCCCCCCCCCCCCCCCCCCCCTCCCCCCCTTTTTATTCCTTCATTTCTTCTTTCTTTCCTTCCTTCCTCCCTTCCTTCTTTTTATTGCTGTTGTTTTTTGTTTTTGTTTTTTGTTATTCTGAGACAGGGTCTCTATGTTTTCCTGCTGTCCCATAACTCATTCTGTATACTATGGTGACCTCAAATCATAGAGTTCTGTCTACCTCCTGAGCCATTTTTCTTAAATAAAAAGGAAAATAACAAGGAAAAACAAACATTTGTACTCTATTTTCCTCTTCTACTAACAAAAAAGGAACACACACATTTTCCCTAAAACTTTCTCAGTCATTGCTTTAGTGTAATTTTGAAGGTGCTGAATATTGCAGTGAGTGTTTTAATCACCCACCAAGGTCTTCATTCCATGAGTAGATATCTTAATCACAGTGATTTGTGTCAACGTTTGGTTAAAAGATCCTATTTTGTCTCAGCCATTTGCTGCTCTGAATGTGTGAATCAATGAAATCTTGGAGGTCCTATTGTGTGACCTTCTTAGCTGACAGTGGTACTTCTCTTGTGCCAGTAGTTGCAGTCATAACTCTGGGGCTTAGGAGCATTTTTCTCTCTTGTCATAGTAGCCTCTGCACAGTGACACAACCTCAGCACACGCTTGGGTTGTTGGAGGATGTATAACCCTGGTAAAGCCGGTATCTTGTAACTCAAGTTGATCAGACTGAAAAGCAGGCATCAGCACCACCTCACTGATTGCCAATGCTGGGGATGCTGCTTGGAATAATGATGGGCAATCCTTTGGGACTGTGTGGTCTATTTTAGGAAAGTGCTGTTTTGTGAAGTAACTGAAAGCTGGGTACTCCCCATTCCGGTCTTTATCTGAACTTTGGATGTCTGAGAGAATCACTGAAGGGGCTTTGACTCCTTAAACTCTACCTTTGCTCAGAGCTTGAGTGCAGATCCTGTGAGAGGCAGGCCTTGACCTTCACTAACTCACACTGTTCTCCATTTCTGCTGAGGAAGGGTAGAGCAAGGCAAATGTTTTGTGTTTGTTTTTTGTTGTTCATTTGTTTGGTTGATTTTCATTTTGTTTTCCCACTCTTGATAGTTTATGAAAAAAAAAGCACAAATTTTACACACAAAATTACATTGTGCATGAATGTGAAAAAGGGAGAGGATGTAAGCAGAAACTTAAATGATAAGGCCAGGATGTAATAAAGTATGCTGTTCTGTGATATTTGAAGCAATTTGTTATCTATTTATGTCTACATTTCTGGATGGCAGCAACAACTAGAAGAGACCACCTTTTAAATGTAAGGGCTGGAGGTTTGGTCTGGGTTCCTAGCACCCATGTCTCAAGGCTCACTACCTCCTGTAACTCCACCTCCAGAGGCTCTCATGCCTCCTCCTTGCTTCCTTATGCAACTACAAACAAGTGGCACACCTTCACACAAAAAGGAAGATTGTAAGTCCAGGTCTGCCAGGATAGTTGTATGTATTGTCTCAATATAACTACTTACAGCACTACCCTCAACTGTCAGTGCCACAGTTAGAAAATAATAAACTATATAAAGGGAAGGTGAGTTATAACTGAGCAGAAAGTCAGTCCAAAGAAAAGGCAAATTAAATGAATGACACCTAGCAAGTACTCAATAAACACTGCTATATGATTATTATTATTATTATTAATAACAGGCTTTAAAGACAATCTATAAGAACTAAGAAAAAACATACACTCTGAAATTCTGGTGCATCTTGGCAAATGAAGATTCATTTTCTTTACATATCCACAAGTGGTTATGGAATATCATCTTTGAAAACATATGGTAAACTTCCTCCTTTTTTTTATATAAAAATGAATAAATTCAAGCTCAGGATGGGGGTGCATACCTTCACTTCCAACAACTTTAAAGCAGAAGCTTATAAGTCCCTGGATAGCCTGTGCTAGGAGGACCAGTCTTTAAAAAAATTAAAATGTACATGTAAATGTATATGTAATACATACATCCACATACGTATATATTAAACTCAAGATAACTGCACAAAGTTTTTTACCTTCAAAATATAAGAAGAATTTGTATATTGCAAAGGCAGTATTGTAAGCACTACCAAATGTCCTTATGATTATTAATCCAAGTTCAGTAGTCTAAATTCAATGAGTTGAAAAAAGAAAGCACTAAAATAGTGGGATACACACAGAGAAATGGCATTTAGTTCTGCTTTAAATACAGCTATCTGAAATGTTCTCATGTTTTGACTAATTCCAGAAGGAAAACTTGAAACAATGAGTAAATGAGTATAAGTTACAAAAAGGCATATTTTAGCTCAACATAAGGATTTTTAAAATAGAGTTGTCCAACAGAATGGATTGTTTCAGGAAATGATGAGCTCCTTTGCTGAAGATATCCAAATTGAGACCGGATGAGCATATGCCAAGGATGGTGCAGGAAGCTTTTTTGCACTGTGTGGGAGGGGAGCCAACAGAGATGATGTCTTAAGTCCTTTCCAACATTAAACTTTTTAATCTTGTGACTAAAAATGGGAATAACTAATGACATAATGCCTGAAGTTTGGTTAAGAAAATAAAAAACAACAACATCAAAACTGGATTCTCTAAGTGACTAATAAAAAGTTACGTGATGAATTACTTAAGTGGATAAAACAAGAGAGTAAGAAGCTAGGCAGAGAGCCAATGAAGGACTGAGCAGAATTTTGCTATTTCACAGTCTTAAGGAACCAAAATCTACAGTTTAGAAACTTCCCAGAGGAACGAATTTTGACAAGATAAAAAAGACCATATCGCAATGGGGAATTCAGGTGTCCACATATGAGAAAATTAGACTTAATAAAGGACAAATTGAGCATTATCAATTCTGTAGTTGATTCTAGCATTACAACTGGGTAACCTACCAATACTCATAGACCAAGCAGACCCATGGAGAGCAGCAACATTATCCAGAGTCACAACAGGTTAACAAACACAATATGTTAATAAATATAACACTTAGCATAATTTTAAAAAATAGTAAGTATAGCACAAAATAACACAGGAAACAAATCCTTAAATGACACATTTCAAAAAATATCTAACTGCCTCAAAAGAGTTATGATGAATAGGCTTAAAAACAGATAATGTGATGGAAAATATATAAATTCAAAATATCTTGGATTTATAAAAAGAAGAACTAAGTAGAAACTAAGGAGCTATAAAAATGCAAAAACTGAAGCAGGAGCCCAAATGGTAGGTAGGCTCCACAGACTATTGGAAGCTGATGTGAGGGTTATTGGTTTGAAAGAAATACTAGAAATTATTTGTGATAAATTTAGCTAACAAGATTTTTCTAGGAGCAATATTAGACTCTTCCAGAGATATTCCTAATTGAAGTCCCAGTACAGCAAATGTAGGAGACAGAATCAACTGAAGAAGAAAAGGTAAAGAAAGGCAAGGAAAAGAAAATCACTCCCTAGTCTCTTACAGTAAAACTGTTGAAATAAACACACACACACACACACACACACACACACACACACACACACACACACAGAGAGAGAGAGAGAGAGAGAGAGAGAGAGAGAGAGAGACTCAGAAATATTTGAACAAAAATAACATTAACTCCCAAAGTTACAATCCAATTTTATTGAGTTCTCAGTGGAAAATGAAAACAGTAGTGTTTCTAGTGTTGTCTGGGAAATGAAAATATGTGATGTTCAATATTTGAAGTCCTGGAAGCATGCTGTTTTCAGGAGGATATGGACTCAACTACAGTGGCAGAAGGTAATTGAGCTGTGGGTGTGCTTCAGATAGATGGTCAAGTGCTTACCAAGCATGCAGGAAGCCTTGGGTTCAATCCTCAGTACTGCATATATTAGGTATTGTGGCTCATACATGTAATCCCATAATTCAGGAAGTAAAGGAAGCAGGATTAGAAGTTGAGGTTATCCTTAGTTGTATAGTAATTTCATGACCATCCTTAGGTACAGGAGACCTTGACACCTCTCCCCCTCCACCCCTACAGAGAGGGGGTATAATTAACAAGCCAATAAAGGTGGGAGGATTAATATATCTAAATTAACCTTAAATGATATAAAGAAGGGAAAATGAATATAATGCAAATGAGATAATGTAGATAATTATTTTAACTTTTTTCTTTCTTAATAAAAATCACTTTATTGTAAAGAATTTGCAATTAAAAAGTCATCACAGAGTTCTATTAATACACTAAACATTTACCACGACTCAAAAGTCTATATATCTCAATGAACTTCTACCATAAACATATTATCAATTATATTAAATTTAATTGCTTCAATTTAAAGGGAAATAGCATCAAAACTGGATTAAAAATATACTAGAAGCTACTTATAAGATATATTCTTTGATGGAAACACATGAACTGTGAACCAGTGGCTGAGGGACCCCCAACTGGATCAGGCCCTCTGAATGGGTGAGACAGTTGATTAGCTTGATCTGTCTGGGAGACATCCAGGCATTTGGACCGGGTCCTGTGCTCAGTGCATGAATTGGCTGTATTTGAAACCCAGGGCTTAGCAGGGTTGCTTGGCTCGGCCTGGGAGGAGGGGACTAGACCTGCCTGGACTGAGTCCACCAGGTTGATCTCAATCCTGGGGGAGTCTTTGCCCTGGAGGAAAGGAA
>CABHPP010145577.1:0-5000 GCA_902168425.1 Peromyscus attwateri
CTTCCCAGGGCTTATGAACAACTGCAAGGCGTGGACAGTCTTACAGGGGAGAATTGGTCATCGTCTAAACCAATGACCGAGGAGAATGAGGAATCAACACAGCTGCAGCTTAACAACCATTTGCACATCCTGCTCAGATGAGCAATACACTTTTAGTTATATCGTATACAACACAACAGCCAACAAATGTGTAAAGGTGACACGTTGACTTTGGCTCCCTTTCAGGACAAGTCGTGAGTTGGCTATGACTAAAATCTGCTTTTATTACCTTAATGATTAGGTAAGACCCACTATGTTGAAAACTTTGCTGTTGTTACGTCCTAGGCTCCCTCAGAAGGTGCCACTGAATGGGCTGCCCAGCAGACTGTGGGTTCTTACAGAAATTAGAGTCTAGTGAAGACATGAAAATCAGAGCAATAAATCACTGTGCAATGTGGACGTACTGATGATGATGACAGAAGGGTTTTGGATGAAGCATTCTGAGAATTTAGTCTCATGGAAATGCTCATTATGAGAAACACACACCTGAAATCCCAGAACCTTAAGCTTCATTGCATCAGCACCCACAGGCCTCTTATCAGCTACTGGGCTGAACTGTCTATTTTTTTTTTCATTTCCCCTTTTGGCTCTCTTTCCAGGACCCTTCAATTGTTTCTCTGCTGGTCTCAGCCCTTGCTTTCCTGGAATACATACTCAGGGTGATGTTTCAACAAGAGACTTCCCTACACACCGATAGAATGACCAAAGCTAAACAAGGAAGTGCCATTAGTAGACACTGATGGGGAGAGGGAGAACACAGATCACTCACACAGGCTTGTGGGGAGGGAGAACAGGCAGCAAGGTGGGAAAAGGGGGCACCAGCTTTTTATGAAAGGAAACACGTACTTTTCATATAATGTGGTAATAGCACTCAAGCACTGTCCCAGATGAAGGAAAACTTGCACCAGGTAAAAATTGGGGCAAACATTTTCGCAGTAGCTTACTTGAACCATTTACAAACTAAGCCCTCCTCATCCCCACATTCTTTAGCAGGTTAATATTAAGCTAGTATATTCATATCACAAAATATCACTCAGCAGTAAAAAAGAGCAAACAATTGATAGAGGATCTGATGCGAATGATCTCAAAGGCATATGATGAGTGAAAAACCAGCCTGCTCAGCTTTATGCTGTACATAGCATTTTTTTCTTGAAGTTTTTGTTTTATGTAGCTCAGGGTAGCCTTGAACTCCTGATTCCTCCTGCCTCTACCTCCCCAGCACTGGGACTACAGGTGTGCATTACCACACTCAGCTCTGTATACAATATTCTTGAAATGTTAAATCACAGACATGAAAAACGTCCATAGTTGCCTGAGATTAGGGAAGGACTGTGAAAGAGGGAGGTGGCTAAGGCTAGGACAGGGTGGCTTGAGGGACTTTGAGAAGGAGCTGTTCTATACTTGATCCTGGTGGGGTGGCTATGCGAATCTACTTATGTACATACTGCATGGAGGCCGCCCCCGCTTCCCCAGCACACATATGCACACACGAAACTGGAAAAATTAAGAAGTCTTAAGACTTACCAGTAGATCACATTCAAGTCTATTTCCTGGCAGTGATAATGTACTGAAGTCATATAAAATGCTACCACTGGGGGACACAGGGTGAAGGGTGTATGTGATCTGCATATGACTGTCCCCAATGGTTACAAGTGACTCCATAAAAAAAAAATTAAAAAAAAAAGACTTTACAGGTGGAAACCTTTAGAGTCCTTGCAAATACTTTTTGTTTGCTGTTGGTGCTCTCATAGGAGCCTGGTTTGGTTAGGTGTCTCCAGCTGCCTGTAGCTCAGACCACACAGTCGAAGACACCATGCCACTGTTTCCCACAGACTCAAGGGATTCCTCCCAGATCAAACTATCTTTTATTTAGAGTTAGTTTTATTCATTTATTTGTCCAACTACTCCAAATTTGATTTATTCTTACATTTTGTAGCACGAGCGTAACTAATATTGTAGATAGCAAAACCCCAATGTAATTTAAAATAGTGGAGTAAATTAAATATCATATAGAGTTTCAGTGCTTGTAAAAAATCTATGTGGAAAGAGAATTCATTTGTTCTTTCTTTTTCAGGTTATCTTTGAAAAAAAAAGTATGGTGATGCATGACTATAATATCAGCATTCCAGGCTGAGGCAGGAGGACCATGAATTTGACACATGGTACACAGAAAGAAACTATACCCCAAACCCAAAACAACTAAATACTGAAAACAACAACAAAAGACCCAAACAAAAACAACCTATCTTCAAATCTGTCCCAATTATACACAAAAAATTAATAGGAGGTGGAGCTAGAGGGTTAGTACTAATCATAATGCCAAATCACCACGAAATAAGCCATATTGCAACCCTCTCAGGCACGCCCAAGCACCTAAGCTTCCAGTCTGTAAATCAAGACTTGCCAGACACTGTCGCCGCTCACTTCGCTCATCAAAATGTTCCAGCTGAAGCCGGTTTCATTAAATTCTCAGGGCCTATTAATATTTATGATAACAGTGATTTGTGGGAAAAAAAGAAATAGATTCCACACTACTGAAAAATTAATAACTTTGCTGCTTAACAAGGAATGATAATAAATGTAGAATGACTCATTTAGGCCATTAATTATCCAGACTGTCTCTAATATGACTCCCACTTGAACGATTAAGAAATATTTAGGTTATAAACACAAGTTCCCAGTAATAGACTGCCATCATTTCACTTTCCCTAGAGTGCTCCCAAAATATTGCAAGATGCAATAATTTGTCAAATTTATTAAATGACATGGGTCTCTAGACTTATTCATAGATAAATTACATCAGAGAAAAAATAATCCCAGTAAATTAAAAACAAGTGCAAAACAATTCATAATTGCTCTTTCAAAATTCATGCATAAAATTTCAATTACAAAGTCTTATGACAATCTTTTTTTTTTTTTTTGTGCTGTGCTCTGGGTATAGCAGCGAGCGAGGTGAGGGGGCTGCAAGCACGCTCAGGAAGGAACACTGGCCTCTGAGGTGTCTCGAGTCTGGCTTGTGGGGATTCAAATTCAGGTCTTCATACTTGCAGAGCAAGTACTTTACCCACTGAGCCATCACCACAGGCCCTGAGTCCTCCACTGACAGATGCAGGAAGAGGAAGACCATGCAGATTTCTGGCCTTCCCATTTGACCCTAAAATCCCACGCCCAGCAGCTGACACCTGTATAAATCTTGCATTATGAGCAAGCCTGGTCACTGACAAACGTAAACAGCTCCACGGCCTCTGAAGTAACACTCATTTCGAAGTATTTCACCCCCTGCCCCCCATAACCTTTAAATAAACTAGCGTAATTCTTCATTGTGTCAAATATAACCCAGAGGGCAATCTGTCATTTGGATGTAAAATTCAGATATGAATCTGTTTATTGATCATGCCAGTCTTCTTCGCTTCCATTTTAATTTTAGCACAGATAACCATCTGCCCAAGGAAAGAAAAAAGACTGTTTATTAGAGGGTGTTCGTGTTACAATTAAGAGGCTTTAAAATCTCTTCCAGAGGGAGACAGGACACACACCTAAGGGCATCAGGGGTCAATGTCAAATAAAGGGCCGACGATCAGTACAACATGGCTTCCATAGGAAAAAAAAAATCGCTGAAATCTAAATACACTTCTGCTAAACTAATGACGCAATGTGAGGCCGTTCAGGGCAGTTCTAATCCCAAGTGATCCAGAGTAGAAATCATCAGCTTTATTAAATTCTCAATGTCATTTTTGGCATGCATGGCAGCAAAACTGGATGCTCCCTTCAAAAGGACTGCAAGAGTAGCTGGAGACACAGAAGTCATCCAGGACAGATTTCTGGGAGCAGCACCCACGCCTTCCTCTCTTTATGCTCAGACATCCTCTTTATTATTCTTTTGTTCAAATACAGTTTCCAAGAGCCATTTGCTAATTACCCACTGAGCACCAAGGGCGCAGAGGCAGCAGCTGGGGCTTGATCCTCGGGCTTAAGGGTCTGTTCATGAGAAAATAACAGGGTATTACATCTCACGAAAGAGGTACCATTGGGAGGAAGAGGAAGCACAGCATGGTGACCTCACAGGAAGGGGTGTCCCAGGAGTCCTGAGATGAGCAAGGGAGGGTGAGAAAAGAAGACAGGAAAATATGATCTGGCAGAGGAAGCCAAGAGAATAAGTGGGTACACTCGGGGCCATGAGTTGGAAGTTAACGGCACTGAAAATGAGTGAGGAGGCTATTGAAGCTCCAGATGAATACTCAGAGTTTCCACTAAGGCAGAGCCAGTGAGGTGGATTCATGCGGCACTCAGGAGACAGACTGGATGAGACATGGCGATTTACCGTGTGTGGAGAGAGTGGGAGAGGAAGAAGGAAAAGGTATCAAGAGTCAGGGCACTGATCTGGGCAACTAGCTACCTGATGATGGCCATGTCGTCTGAACCAGGAAAGCCTAGAAATGATGCAGGCTTGGGGAAGATAACGCAGTACACGGAAGAGCAGTTTCTACACGGATGCCCATCTTGAATTTTCTATCATGCTGAAAGCCTGAGGAGATTGGATTCCTACTTTCTGATCGTGACAGCAAGTGACCTATGATGTACCGGCAGCCATCTTCACTGATAGAAATGGATAGCCATCACAGTGCACTGGCAGAGTCCGATGGACAGGAAATGATTCAAGGAAGGGGACCAGTTATTTACATATCCAATTTCCCCCAGGCACAGACAGTAAGGAGTAGTAATGTGGGGACAGGGGAGGTCCTGGGATCTAGATGCTCACATTTGGAAAAGGCCCTTTGGATCCTGTGTGGGATCCAGACATAACAGGTGTGAAGTATATGATTGGTTTTCAGGAAGAGTTTCAAGTGGTCCATGCACTACAGGATGAAGTCGGTGAGGGACTGGCCATCAGAAAGGGAAGGTTGACACCCAGAGACTTCTGTATCACTGGGCAAGTCAGACAGAGAGATGAGGCTTTTTTT
>CABHPP010145577.1:10000-35278 GCA_902168425.1 Peromyscus attwateri
CAGGTCATTCCCTTATCATCCACCATTTCCTCAGAGATCCGGAGAGCCTGGGTCAGCGGGGAAAGACTGGACTCCACACATCCCTTTGTGGACTTTCCTCATGTCTACGCTGTCAGCACATAGCAGCTAGCATGCTCACCATCGAGATTACTTCAAAGGAAATCACAGAGACACCTGCTTACCCGGCAGTCTCTCTGCAGGGTCTTCATTAGGGCGTTGTACGTTTCTGTATCGAAATACAGCCCCTCGTGCATGTCCTGCAGGAAATCCAGGTCCTTAAAGGTGGGGTTGGGTTTCTCTCTCTCTTTGCGGGATGCTCTTCGCTTGTACGTGGAGCCTTTCAGGTCATAGGTCAAGTGCATCCTCATGGCCCGCGGCAGCACGTTGTTCATCACCACGATGCGGATGTTGATGCCTCCTGACTGCATGCAGTACAGCCCGTAGAACTTTGGCAGAAGAGTCCTTGGATTCTGGTTTAGATTCTAGAATGGAAAAAAAAAGGAGAAAAAAATTGCTCTCTTCTATTTTCACAAAGTAATTTTTCATTGAAAGTGAGTTTTGAAGCTCATATGACTAAACACAGGACGTGTTGTTAATGTCCACTGTAAAAAGTTGATAGTTTACACTTCCTGCCCTCTCCGACCTCCCCTCCCCTTCTCATTAGTTCCCTAGAAATCTGACCCTTCTTGTCATATATTGTTACATACTGGGATTTTTTTTTGAGATTATAATATAATTACATTATTTTCCCCTCCCCCTTCCTCCCTCTAACCCTCCCTCATCTCTTCCCTAACTCTCTTTCAAACTCATGGCCTTTTTTTTTTCAATTGTTGTTACCTATATGTATGTACCACATTTAATATAAATATAATATATAAAGATGACCTGATCAGTCTGTATTATGTATTGTATGTATATGTCTTCAGGGATGACTATCTGGCATTGGATAACCAACTGGTTGCTCACATTTTTAAAATTCCATTTTCCATTCATTTGTGTGGGAACATGCAGGTGCGCACATGCCGTGGCCTGAAAGTGTAGGTGAGAGCAAAACATGTGCCTGGAAGGTGGTTTTCTCCACCATGTGGGTCCCAGGGATCGAACTCAGCCACCAGGCTTGGTGGCAGGTGTCTCTCCCTAGCCAGTCATCTCACTGTCCCTACAAACATGATTTTTATGCATCTAAGGGTCAGAAATGAGATAAGTGATCTTTTCTGAGACTTCAGGTTACTTAATATGATGACCTCCAGTTGCACTGTACTTCCCTAGAAATGGCATAATTTCATTCCTCTTTATGGCTGAAAAGAAGTTCCGTTGTATCTGTGCACCACATTCTCTTTCTCCATCCCTCTGTTGATGAACAGCTAGAATGGAGGGACGCACAAGTGTCTCTGCTGTCTCTAATTTCTTTCTAAATCTGCTCTTGGAATAGCAACATAACCACTCTAAACTCGCAGCTGTAACAGTTGAATTAACACTGACATAATGTTCCAAATTAGCGTCAACTGAACACAGACGAAGACCTGATGGGTACTGCTAGTGACTACTCTCCAAGGTAGCTTAGGAGAAAATTAATTGCTGGGGAGTAAATGGCGAATAGTCTAAAATTTAATTCCGCTTGCAAAACTGTCTTCCTAATCGGTGAGCACAGTTTGCAAGCACACATTCCTGTTACTCTCACCGATACCAAATGCTACCAGATGCCAATATCTTTCTAGGCAGGCCTGATGAAAGTTACAGTTTTAAAAAGCTGAGCACACTGGCTATTGAAGACAGTCACTGTTCTTGATACATTTTCGCTTCCTCAAGGAAAATTCCATGCCAATACCATTTGCTCATTCTTCTGTGTTTCATCACGGCTGCAGTTCTTCATCCATCCCGGGCTTTTATATTTTTCTTCTTCTATGTGAAGTAAACATTTTCTCCTAGTATATGGTATTTTTATTATAAAAATGGAGAAGACGTACTGTCTAAGTTAGGGTTACTATTGCTGTGATGAAACATCATGAGGAGAGCAACTTGGGGGGCAGTTATTTGGCTTACACTTCTATATCACTGTTCATCATCAAAGGCAGTGAGTGAGGGAACTCAAGCAGGGCAGGAACCTGGAGGCGGGAGCTGATGCAGAGGCCATGGAGTGGTGCTGCTTACTGGCTTGCTCCTCATGCCTTTCTCAGCCTGCTTTCTTATAGAACCCAGGACCACCAGCCCGGGGATGGCACTACCCATGATGGATTGGGCCCTCCCCCATTAATCACTACTCAAGAAGATGCCTTACAGCTGGATCTTATGGAGGTATTTTCTCAATTGAAGTTCCTTCCTTTACGTTCCTTCCAGCTTCTGCAAGTTGACACAAAACTAGCCAGCACACATACCCATTCTTGATGCATTTTAAGAGTAAGTGGGATGTTTAAATAGCTTACTAAAGGGCATATAACCAAGAGTGTGATATAATGGGTCATCGAGATGGCTCGGTGGGTAAAGGCAATTGCTGCTAAGCCTTGACAACCCAAGTCTGGTCCCTGGGAATCACATTGTGGAGAAAGAAAAACAGTCTCATTGGCCCCCATTCTCCCTTCAACTTCCCAGTTTGAGGAAACAACTGATTTTACATTCTTTATACCATTTTATGTGATTACACTAATCTTATGCCTATCATTTTTGTTATATGAAATGTCTGTCCTTTGTCAGAGTCACATTAATCTATTTCTTATGCTTTTGTTTTGCAAAGTTTTTTTTTTTACAGCTTAAGGTTTTAAATTTCTATTTCCTTCCAACTTTTTAATAATTTTTGCCATTATATTTGGCCTTACTTCTTCTTTTTTTTTTTTTTCCGAGACAGGGTTTCTCTGTGTAGCTTTGTGCCTTTTCCTGGAACTCACTTGGTAGCCCAGGCTGGCCTCGAACTCATAGAGATCCGCCTGGCTCTGCCTCCCTAGTGCTGGGATTAAAGGCGTGCGCCACCAATGCCCGGCTGGCCTTACTTCTTAAGCAATAAATTTCATGTATGTGAAAGATCTGATATAGATAGGAATATAATTTTCATGAAGTAGATAGTTATAGGCTTTCTCTATTGAGTTTAAATCTGTCCTAGAGTAATAAAGCCTACTGTCAAATACACATAGGTCTACTTCTGGACACTTTGCTTGAACCATTGATCCTTCTGTTAAAATAGTTACACCACACACAGCTTTAAAAGAGTCTCATTTCATTTACTTATTATCCATGTGTGTGGGTGGTAGTGGGAATGTACATGCCATGACAAACGTGTGGATTAGATGACAACTTGGAGAAGCGGTTCTTTCCTTCCACTGTGTGGGTTCCAGGGATCCGACTCAGGTTTGCAAGGCTGGCGACAATCACCTTTACCCTTTGAGGCATCTCACTGGTCCATTATATCACATCTCTAACACTACCTTCCACTTGATAGATTTTGGTACATCGTTTTCCTTCTTGTGTGTGTATTGTGTGTGTGTGTGTGTGTGTGTGTGTGTGTGTGTGCTTGGTATATGCCTGGCTGTAAATATGTTTGTATGCATGTGGGCACCTGTGTGCATGCATGCAGATGGAGGCCATACATTCACATGGGGCGTTTTCTTCAATCCCTTTCTACCTTACATTTTGAGGCAGGGTCTCTCATTTCAACCCAGAGCTGATGGATTCTGCTAGTTTAGCCAGCCTGCTTGTTCTGGGGATCTCGCCTCCACCTCTCATGCACTGGGATCACAGACGGGCCTCCTCCATGCTTGCTTGGCACTTACACTCACTTTACAATAGCAAGTTCAAGAACAATGTTTATAAAGTAATGGACTTCATTGAATTCTTTTAGTTTTAATTTTAAGTTTGACACATCCTTGAGTCAGGTAGGAAAGCTTCCATAGATGAATTTTCTAGATAAGATAGGCCTATTGCATGTCTGTGGGGGACGTTTTGATGTAGAAGGACCTAGTCCACTGTGGGTGTTACCATCCCTAAGTAGGTGATCCTGGGCTATATAGGAAAGCTAGCTGTACATGAGCTTACAAGCAATTTGGCCAGCAACATTCCTCTGGGTTCCTGTTTGCAGGTTCCAGCCTTGAGCTCCTGCCCAGACTTCCCTCAATGATGGATTAGGACTAGAAGTGTAAGCCAAATAAACCTTTTCCTCTCCAAGTTGTTTTTGGTTCGGGTGTTTTCTCACAGAAACAGAACAAAATTAGAGCACACTAGGGAACTTGTGTGCACACACATCGCCCTAACTCGCTCATATCTGCACCCTCCCCTCCCCAGCTCTGCTCCCCAGCTGCCGATCCTCCTCCCTCCCAGAGAGTCCCAGCTTCACTCTCAGGGCAGACAGATTCATGAACATTTGTTTTGAAAGATTTAAGCATTTCAGAGTTTTTCTTATTACAATTTTTCCTCAACTGATCATTGTTCCTATGTTACACTCACTGTAACTTGTTTCCCAAAGAGAAACTGATTTTACATGATTTACTGATTTACACTGTCTTCCTATATATTCCCCTTCAGGATTCTAATAATTTTCACCCTAAATTACTGCCATCACAAGCAGGCTCTTTCCCCTTCATAGTCTCCTCCAGTGTCTTCTAGAAAATGAAATAGAGTGGGTAAATCTATCTGAACACAAATTTATCTTAGAGTTTGCAACTCAGAAGGACTCTTATTATTTCTAGAAATTTCTGATTTTATTTTCTATAGTTTTTATTTATGTGTAAGCATTTGTGTCATGCTGTGCATGTGTATGTGCTCCCAGAGGCCAGAAGAGGTTGCCAGATCCCTAGGAGTTGGAGTTACAGACGACTGAGTGCTGGGAGCTGAACTCAGGTCCTTTGGAAGATGAGCAAGTGCTCTTAACCACTGGGCCATCTCTCCAGCCCTGGGTTATTTTCTTGAAGATCTTCTCATTGTCAATTGTGTTACAAGAACATTGAGTACACTCTTCTCTGTTCCAGAGGCTTCTCACAAAGGCACCCTGAGAGTCCAACACAGTTGTGACAAGGGCTCCCCCTCTATTATTTCTAGGGCGAGGACTCTTGCTCCCCCAGATTTTACATGTCTCCCCTCCCCATCCCCCATTTCCCCTTGAGACAGTGTCTTATTCTGAAGTACAGGCTGACCTGGAATTACTGGCATTGGACTTTGAATAATTCTGCCTCAGCCCTCAAGTGCTTGATTAGAGGCCATCACGCCTGACTTCTGTGAACCCTTAGAGCTTGGTAAATGTAGAGCCCATGTGTGCCCTTATTTATTTATCTATTTATTTACTTATTAGAATGTGTGGCCTTGTTCAGAAGCTGTCACTGGGGCTGGGCTTTGTGGTTAAAAGCACTTACTGATCTTCCAAAGGACCCGAGTTTGGTTCCCAGCACTCAGTCATTTATAACTCCAACTCCTAAGGATCTGGCAACCTCTTCTGGCCTCTGGGAGCACGCGCGCGCGCACACACGCACACACACACACACACACACACACACACACACACGCACGCACACACGCACGCACGCACGCACAGCATGACACACATACTTACACATAAATAAAAATTCAATAAATACATTTCTAAAAATAATCCAGTCTCCTCTCTCTCTCTCTCTCTCTCTCTCTCTCTCTCTCTCTCTCCCTCCCTGTTCCCTGCAGATCAGGATGTAAAGTTTGAGGTTACTGCTCCAGTGCCATGCCTATCTGCTTCCTGCAAGTGTAAGCAAGCTCCCAATGACATGCTTTTTTTTTTTTTTTTAATAAGAGTTGCATTGGTCATGGTGCCTCTTCACAGCCATAGAAAAGCACCTAAGACAGTCTATGTTCAACCTATGGTCCTGAATTCTGGCATGTAGTATGTAAGAAAAGCTAGTGTAGATCAGGTGCTGGTGTATGGTATAGGAGCTGGGATGTAGCCTCTGCTAGACTGACCTCCGCAGCTCACTCTTTCTCTCTCGAATCGCTTGTCTTTTTTTCCAGTTTATCTTTGCCTCAGCTGCCTCATCTGCGCCCTGGCAACAACTACAGTGCCTAAGGTTGCTGTAAGGCTTAGAGAACTTAATGGGACTGATACCAAAGCCTTCCTTACCAGAGCAGGCAATCAATGGCTGTCACCATCGACAATGACCAATGCCGGATGCAGAGAGCATTACTTCCTGCCTCTTCCTTTATCACTACACTGGCACCACAAAGACACTGTTTCCCAGCTTTTAAAGGACAAGAGAGCAAAGGTTCAGTGGCAGCTTCGCTTACCAGGGCCACAGTGAGGTGACGACTGAGCTGCCCTCAAACCTAGGACAGTGATTCAACAACCATGCTTCACTGCTCCGTTCTCGTTTCCCTCATTTTCTCTATGATACAGGGTCTCTCAGGGTATCCCAGGCTGGCCCTGAAATCATGATCCTTCTGTCTCAGCCTTCCAAATGGTGGGATAATCACTTCTTAGAATTAAAATTTATTATTATTATTAGCATGTATATATGTATATGATTTGCAGGCACACACATGCCATACTTAGAGGATCAGAGGATGATTTTGTGAAGCTGGTTTTCTCCTCCCATGAGAGTCCTGGTGATTGAACTCAGTTTACCAGGCTTGTGTGGTAAACCCACTGAGCTCTCTTGCTGGCCTCTGGCTATTACTTCTTAAAATCTTTCCAATGAATGCTACAGCATAGTCTAAATGCAAAAAAGGAAAACACACAGGAACAAAGCCCTCCAAAGAAAGTAATAACTCCTAAGGCAGACACTGTAGCCGTGTGCAGCCCCTTACCATGTAATAGCCCGGCAGCAACTTCTGCAAGAACTCTGCTTCCTTATGCTGAACGGTTTTGATGATAAATTCATCATCGCTGGTCACAAAAAACAAGGATCCACTGGCTCCAGGATTGGACAGTTCTATCAGGGGTTCACTGCAGATGGAGTACTGAGAGAGGAAAAAAAAAGTAAATACACACACAATCATTTTTATGTATGTATGTAATACTTGTTTATGTATTCACAGTGCTGGACTGAACCCAGGACCTTGTCAGGCTTGGTAGATGTTCTCCGATGAGCCACAGTTGCCCACTCCTAAACAAAAATTTAAAGCAAACTTTGGGGACCAGGGAGAAGGTAAGCAGGCAAAGTGTTTGCAAGCATGGGGATCTGCCTTTGGACCCTCGGAAGCCATGTAGAAAGTGGGCGAGGTGGCTTGCACCTGGTACTGGGGTGCCTGAGACAGGAGCAGAGATCCCTGGAGCTCCAAAGCCGACTAGTCTTGCTGAATCTGTGAACTCCAGTTTAGTGAGAGGTCTTGTCTCAAAATAAGACAGAGAATAAACAATACAGGAAAGCATCTGACATTGACTTTCACTTCCACCCCCCCCACACATATATGTGGTTGCACATACATATGTGCACACAAGAACATGTACACACAGATATACCACACACACACACACAAAATTAAAGTATACTCTATATTTTTGAGATAGGGTCTCTCTGTGTAGGCCAAGATGATCTCAAATTGATGATTTTCCTGCCTCCACTTCCCCAGTGCTGTGATTACAGGCCTATGCCACCATGCATGGTTAAAGCACCCTTGTTTTAAGTGCGTGAGTGCGTGCGTGCGTGCGTGTGTGTGTGTGTGTGTGTGTGTGTGTGTGTGTGCCTGTATGTGCATGTGTGTCCATCAAAGGACAACCTTGGGTACCATCCTCAAGAATGCCGCCCCGCTCTTTTGAGACAGTCTCTCATTGGTCTGAAGCGCATTAATTAATAAATTAAATAACTAGGCTAGACAATAGGCCAGTGAGCCCCAGGGACCCCCTGTCTCTCTCTCCCCAGCGCTAGGATTACAAGAGTGTTGTTATCATGCTTGTCATTTTAAAGTGGGTTTTGAGGATTGAACTCAGGTCCTCATGATTTCAAGGCAAATACCTTACTGACTAAGCCATCTTCTTAGTTTGGCTAAAGTACTGCGTCCCCATCTCCACCCCCCCCCCAGACAGGGTTTCTCTGTGTAACCCTGTGTAGTTCCAGGCTGTCCCAGAACTCTGTAGACCAGGTTGCCCTCGAACTCAGAAACCAACCCGCCTCTGTCTTCCAAGTGTTGGGATTAAAGGTGTGTGCCATCACCGCCCAGCACTAAAGTATTCTTAATGTGTATGATGTTTCCATAGAGGATGAGCAAAGTAATACCCATCTTGGCCTTTGAGAAATTTAAAAAAGATTTATTTACTTTTATTTTCTCTGTATGGGTGTTTTGCTTGCACAGATATCTGTGCAGCATGTGCATGCCATGGCCACATACGCCAGAAAAAGGGCATCAGATACCCTGGAACTGGTGTTACAGATGGTTGTTAGCTAACACGTGGAAGCTGAAAACTGAACCAGGTCCCACGCAAGAACAAGTACTCTTAACTGCTGATCCATATCTCTAGCCCTCTTGGCTTCTTTGAAAGAGTAAGTCCTATCTATGAGCTTTACAAGGAGGCTCCAGGTAAACTCAGGTGCTTCTCTGGGAGATTTTCATTTATTTTTATAATCCTGTCATGGAAAAGAGGTATGACCTCTCTTCTCCCCACCCCCAGGGCCACACGACAGAACCTGGGGTCATTATATCTTCTGTGAGATCCTTAAACAGGAAAGCAGCAGGAGATGCTGTTTACAGCACTCCTGTGAAGGCCCAGCTGAAGGTCAAGTGCCTGTGCATATGCATCCCTTCAACATGGAACCTCTCTATTCTCTTTCCTCTGCTCCCCTAGGGGACACTCTCCACTGTCACCGATTACACAGAGGATGATGTGACATCTCCATCCCAGGACTCCAGGGCTCCAGATGTGTCTAACATTATAATTGATATCTCTATTCAAACTTTACATGTGACAAGCATGCAATCAGATTCATTTCAAGACCATGATTAAATTATATGGCTTTGCTGGGCAGGGTGGCACATGCCTTTAATCCTAGCAGAGGTAGGTGGCCCTCTGTGAGTTCAAGGCAAGCCTGGTCTACATGGTGAGTTCCAGGACAGTGAGTTCCACTACACAGAAAGACCATGTCTCAACAAACAAACAAAAAAATTATATGGCTTTTATTTTGTTGTTATAATAAAAAGGCTTTTTTTTTTTTAAAAAACCATGGCAGGTCCAGCTCTTGGCCAGAATACAAGCATGGTGAGTAGAAGAAGGGCTGGATGCCAGCCTCTGGAAGGATTCCTTCCTTTCAGCCAGGTAGGAGCACGTGAGCAGTATACACCCCACATAGCAGAAGATCATCTCTAAATCATCTGGCCCCTATCTTTCACTTCTCTATTTCCTTGTCTTCAGGGGTGAAACACTAGTCATCTCGGCGTTTGTCCTTGACACTTTGTATTTCCTCATTTGTATCCAAACGCTGGATTCTGCCGCCTCCTTCACACCAGCTCCCCGGCCAAAACCCCAAGTTCAGTGCTTCTATCCACTTCTGTCTGGCCTTTACGCCATGCTCTCAACTGCAACTCTCATCCCCCCCCCCCCCAGCGTCCTCTCCTCTGGACACCGGGGGTCTTTCTAAAGGTAAACCTGACCTTGACCTCCATTGCATCACATCTTCCCACGACTCCTGACAGCATGTCATGACCACAAGTGGCCCAGTGTCACTTTCCAGGTGTCTCACCCATCAGTCTTTCTCTGAAGCTCTATTCATGACATAAACCCTTGACACCAGGCCTCACTGTATTTCTGCACTGTTGGGGGTGAAAACTGAATCCTTATGTACACTAGGCAATATTCTACCATTGAGTTACATTCCCAGCCTGGGATAAGGGTCTGGCTTCACTTTTTCCTGCATGAGGATAACCAAGTTCTTTTTTGAGACTTTATTTTACTTTTATTTTATGTCTATGAGTGTTTTGTGTGAATGCATGGCTTTGTACCACATATATGCAGTACCTGTAGAGGGCAGAAGAGGGAGACAGATCCCCTGAGACTGGGGTTACAGATGGTTGTGAGGTGCCAAGTGGGTGCTGGGAATTGACTCAGGTCCTCTGCAAGAATAGCCAGTGCTCTTAACCATTAAGTTATCTTTCCAGGCCCTACATAACCAGTTTTCCCAACACAATTAATAGAAGCGACAGTCCTTTTTGTGGGTGTGGGTGTTCTTGACATTGTTGTTGAAAATCCTATTTGCAGTAGATGTGACTGTTTATTTCCAGTCTCTTATTCCACTGGTTACTCATTGTCTTATCCATTGGTTTATGAGTCTGCTTCCCCTTCCCAGAGCCATACTGTTCTGTTTAATATAGTGTCATAACACACAGAATCATATCTTGAAGATGTAGGCAGCTAAAAATAAGGTTGAAAACTCCTCAAAGCTTTTTGTGAATATCTAGTTCCCCAACACAGGAAAGAGAGCAGGTGATGGAGTTGGGGGTGGGGCTGGAGAGAGATAGATAGATAGAGAGAGACAGAGACATAGAAAGAGAGACAGAGAGACAAAGACGAATAGAAATGACTAAAGGCACTTTGTAGATGTCTCCTTTACATTATCTTGCTTGGACAGCATCATAGGCAAGGGGAATACATTTATGCAAGAAGAGGAAGAAGGAAGTGTTTATTCCTAAGCCATTGGCAACTCCCATCTTTCCCCCCCTCTCCACTGGCTTTTTATTTTATGTTCTTTTTTATGATATAAGGCCTTGCTGTATAGTCAAGGATGGCCTCCAAGTCACAATCATCCTTCCTCAGCCTTCTGCATGCTGGCCACGCCCAGCTGGCCTAGCCTCTTGACATTCTTTTGCTAAGCATCAAAAAAGCTCAAGTCCTCACTTGCATGCTGAGGAGAGGTTGGGAAAACACAATTGCCATCAGACTGTGGACAAGAAACTTCTTTAGCCAGAAGGAAGCAGAGGGCCCTGCCCAGTCATGGGTGCCAGCCAAGTATCCACATGGACTGGAGGGGACAGTAGACAGGGCATGAGCGGATTAATTGGTGTTTTTAACATGGCGGCTCTTCCAGTCATGACTTACGTGACACTGAGTGACTAAGCTGGGGGCTCAGGAAACCCTCCAAAAGAAAGAGAAAAATATCAATAGGTGTGGTGGTGCACACCTTTAATCCTAGCACTTAGGAGGCAGAGTCGGGTGGATCTCTGTCAGTTCAAGGCCAGATGGTCTACCTAGAGAGCTCCAGGGTAGTCAAGGCTACATTGTGAGATCTGTCTCAAAACAAAACAAAACAACAACAATAAAACCCAAAAAGAACTAATTTTGAATCAGCTGAACGACTTTTAAGGTGAATGCTCTTGAGACCCCAGACAGAGTAACTTCTTATTACAACTATTTTAAAGTTATTAGTACATGATGATATGCAGGTGAATGTGGCACCCAGCCTCAGGGCACACTTTCTCCGGGCAAGGAAGAACTGGCTCTACCAGCAGGTACGGTGCATGTTAGACAAACACCTAGGAGATGCTATCTTCAAACACAATCAGGACGTCCTGACGGAAGTAAGAAGAAGGTTGAGTCTATTATATAATCATGAATACAGGACCCTGCCGCGGATCCCAGGCTCTTATGGAAGATGAAGTCAGATCCCAGACTCTCCAGAAATTCTGACTTTATTCACCGCAACTCAGGTGCCCATAGAATCTCCCCAGGCGTAGGAATAAAAATAAAAGAACAGAAAGAGCGCACGGAGGGATCATGGGGCGATGTAAGGAAACCTGTCTAGAAGTACGCATGAGACCCACACAAGCTCAAGGTAAACACAATCTTAGCAGAGAGCAGGGACACGGGCAAGAAATCCCAGCACTAGCTAAGGAGCTATAGGCACTTGATGGCTGCTGGGCGAGGGAGATTCAGTTTTCTTGAATGATGTGACCCCTGGTAGGTCAATCCCAGTGCAGGGTGGACCCCACTCCAAAGAGTAGTTGGGCAGTAGAAATGGTGTGTGTGTGTGTGTGTGTGTGTGGGGAGAAACCTCAAAGTTGAGTAAATAGGGAGGAGAGGGTAGAAAAGGGGAGAAGTTGGGGAGGGAGTGACTATATTCACAATACATTGTATGAAATCCACAATAAAATTATTGTTTAAAACAAAAGAGAGAAGAATCTGTCTGGAAAAACCTAGATTCAGTCCTCAATCTCTCTCCCAATAAAGTATCGACATTCTCCATAAGCACTGACCTATTATGGGGACAATTGATCAGTTATTTGTCAAATATTCTTCCGGTGTGTAATTTATAAAAGACAATCAATAGGCAACTGTCTGACCTGTTTTGGTAACGTTTTGAATTAACATTACGAATAGCACATCATGGCTATGTAGGTAACTGAGATAATGATACTAGGTAGGAATATGATTTCCACTCCAGAACTCTGGAGCTTCATAAGCATGTTCTCGGCAACTTCTAAAGGCTGATTTTAAAGGACAAACAAAGAGAATTTAATCAGCTGTGATCAACAAGTCTCCACATGTGCTCCTGGGCTCTAGGTACCTTCCAAGCACATTTCATGTAGGAAAGCTGCTCAAATGTGTGCACCTTCTCATCTCAATTTTCTGCAAGGTTTCTCTCCTAAAATCCACTGGAAAGAAAGTGTATCCCAATGGGGCTCTGCCGAGGTAAACTAACAATGTAAACTTGTATCACGTGGCACAGATGAACTCGCCTACTATTCCCGGATGGCGTACAATGCTCGATCCGCTTTCGCTCTTACTGGTGGAGGTAAGAATAAAAATTCCTACAAGTAACTCCTTTAAGTTACACTGGACTTGTGAAAACCTGGAGGAGAGGGAAAGAGCAAACAGCTTGTCGCTGCAGCAGAGACGGACATGCCCAGGGCCTCTTGGGTGGGAAACGATTGTCTAGGAACAAATAAGGAAATTCACAGTGCTGTGCACTTGGAAGCACTTCACCCTGATGCCTCCCTACCCAAATTATACATGCTTAGACCTGAAACTTGTAATCAGCAAGCACATGGTGAATTTGAATGAATCTGGGAACACAGACACAATAATTCTGGCATTAACCCAGACACGATGGAACCAAGCTAACGGGGATGCGATTTGAAATCTTTGGAGCTGGCTGTCACGCACTAATGGTCTCTTCCCTCTTCCCCTGCTCACAGCCATGCATCGTCACAGTCACAGGGTGGGTTTCAGCAGCCCCACCTGACAGATGCCAGGACTTGGTATTTGTGTCACATCCTTTCTTTCTTTACTGAGACCTTTTCGAGACATGCCCATTTGTCTTCTGTGCTTTAGTTGAGCTTAACAGCTCCAAAATGTGCCTCGAGAGATGGATTAGACTTCTTTAGCGTTCTTCAGGATGGACCATCGCTGTGTGATGGGTGGAGAGAGGCGACCTGGAGACTATGCTTGGTGTCTGGGACCCACTTGGTGGGTGAGGAGCATGTGGCTAGTGGAAAGTGTCTCCAGAACATCTGGAGACAAGGTAGACAGATGAAGACTTTTGAGAACATTGGCATAGTCTCCTAGACTCCTTGGTAAGCTCTCCTACACTATGAAGAATACTCTTCTGGTTTAAGGACTCGTTCATTAAGGAAACGAAGGGAAGCTATACAAGAAGTTGTTTAGAAAAGAACTTTCCTGAAGAGAGCAACTGTGTGTGATCAGAAGTGATCAGAGGGAGCTTTCCTAGGGCTGAGATGAGCAGCCATCTTGTCACATCTTACCCAGTGCTGTGACAGACGCCTGTATTAGCAGTGTTGTGAACTGTTGTGATATCTCTTTGGTTGGCCAGACGTTTAATAGTATCCAGAAGGAAAAGCCATTAGTTTCCAGTGTGTGGCCCAAGGGAAGAGAGTGACCTTGCCCTTTTCATTATGAAACCCCACTGGGTTCCCTAAACATATTTTCTGAGAGACGGTGACCCTCAATTATTACCAAATGACCAGAAACCCAAGAATCCTAACACACCTCCAGAACAGGCACATGTGCTTGAGTTGGGAGCGAGAGAGACAGGTGCCAGGATTTCAGAGGGACAGAGAGGCAAAAAGAACCACCGGGATTTGCAGCGGCCAGGATGCCCAGGACCTTGCTAGAGCACCATCACTGCTCTGTAGAGAACTGGTCCTGCAGCTTATGTCACTGGGAAGAAATCATGACTTTCTGGGCTGTAAAATGGCTCAGTGGGTAGAGGGCTTGCCACAAAACCTGCTGCTCTGAGTCTGGCTCCCTGGAACCCACGTACAAGCCAGATGCAGTGGTGTCTGTAATCCCAAGACTCCTTCAAGGAGACTGGAGGTGGGGAAGGAGAACATCCCAGCGGCTCACAGGCCGACCAGTGCGGTGCAACTAGAACACAGTGCAGCAGCAGACGAGAGACATGTGGTACGGGCATGGCCTCACACAGAAATACATATGTGTAAACATCATACACACACACAAACACATACAATGTGGCATGTGCGTAGCCTCACACAGAAATACATGCATGCAAACATCATACACACACACACACACACACACACACACACACACACACACACAATGTGGCATGGGCATGGGCCTCACACAGGAATACATGCATGCAAACATCATATACACACACACAATATTTTAAAAAAGAAATCATTATTTTACTAAGTACCAACTAAAGAGATGGTTCTTCATTAGCATGGAACAGATACCAGTTTTGAATTTCATTCTTTAAATCTTTTCCATTCAGAACATTCTATCATCAGCGACAAACACTGTTGTACCACTCGTGAAAAGCACTGCTCCAGGATCTCACCGGAGTCTTACTGAGAGCATCCAGAATGGGAAAACAGTGAGTATTTGATGGCATCTTTCCTACGGCTCCTTTAAAAACAGTTTTTGAAAAGCTCCAAGGTGTTAACAGCAATCAAATTAGGAGAAAAGCTACCCCTTTCAACAAAAACCAGGCTGTGACCCTTTCAGTGGAAATGAGACAAACCTGAGGATGGCATTGCACACCACACACAGGCTGTGTGTCTGTCCCTGCTGCCGTGCCTGAGGGAGGACAGACGGAAGAGACAGCTGAGGATAGATGTGCCCGTGTATATGTGAAAATATGTTCGAAAAGAGACTGCGGGACTGGGTGGTGATGGCGCATGCCTTTTATCACACTAGGGAAGCAGAGGCAGGCAAGTCTCTGAGTTCCAGGCCAGCCAGGGATGCACAGAGAAATCCTGTCTTGAAGAACCAGAGGAGGGATGGTGGGGAAGGAGGGAGGGAGGGAGGGAGGGAGGGAGGGAGGGAGGGAGAGAGAGAGAGAGAGAGAGAGAGAGAGAGAGAGAGAGAGAGAGACTCTGCAGGAAGAGATATGGAGAACAAAACTAGCCGGCTTCTTCTAAATGTCATCTGAAATTCCAGGTCAAGGGGAAATGGTTTTGGGCCAAGGCAGGTCTGAGATAAGACAATTAAAATAGGAAGATACTCAGACTCTACTCAGGAAAACTCCCAAGTCTTTTAAATTAATTATAAAGTATCTGCTAGGATAATTACCCGAAATGGTAATAACCACAGTTATTTAAATATTAACCACACAGCAGATTTTCTAGTTATCTGTTAAGAGCTATGGCATCAAATTGCATTTCTGAAGCCAAATACGTAAACATTAGAAAACTTGGAACGACTACTGTTCCCGAGGTTTCTAAGAGACAGCCACTTGTCACGGTTGCTCTTCAATACAGTGTCATGCATTCTGTAGGAAGGAAAATGATAGGCTCTTACCAAGTAATCATCAGGCTTGATCCCAAAGAGTTCTCGGAAGTACCGGAAGGCCAGTGGAGCGTAGGTCTTAAACCTGAAGTCTGGGTAGTGGTGAGCCGGGGTCAGATTGCTGCCTTCACTGCAGTTCAAACAGCCACAGAGGAAACAGAGAAGGAACATTAGCAGAGACAGCTCCGGCTTTAAACTCTAGCACTAACAGTCCTGGGGCAATTTTATCTCTAGGAAAAAAAACCACCCTCTGCTTGTGGGTGTCTTGAAGCTCCCATCACAACGGCCAATGGCCCTGGGGTAAAGACACCCTGACATGGTGGTGGGCCCCTCCACACAGGCCGTCCCTGCCAAACACGGGGTGTGGGAGACATTCTTCCTCTCTCCGCTTTTCCTTCCTTGGAAAATCATCAACCTTTCTAATGAAATCACATTCGAATGTTTTAATGAGACCCTGAGCTTAGCGTGGACCAATTAAAGTACTTCTTCGCCATGAATTTTGGATACTGACTAAATATCTGTAGCTAGGAACATTTGAACTATTTTTTAAAAGGATTTATTTTGATTCTATGTGTATGAGTGTTTTATTTGAATGTACGTTTGTGTGCCACACGTTTGCAGTGCCCTCAGAGACCAGAGAGGAAGTGTAGTCGGGTTCCCTGAAACTGGAGTTAATGAATTGTGACCTGCCATGAGGGCGCTGGGAACTGAACCAGGGTCCTCTGGAAGAGCAGCCAGGCTTCTTAACTGCTGAACCATCTCTCCCGCCCTCATGTGAGATAATTTTTAAAGTATCCTATGATCTGGAGAAAAGGACTGTCAATCTCCATCTCAAAGTAGACAGTTCATAAACAGTTACTGGGCTGTTTTTCTTCTTGGGGTTTAAAAAAAAAACCTTAAAATTTATTATTATTATTGTAATTGTGTTTGTGTGCACACAAATGATGTGTATATGTGTACGCATGCACCACAGCATATGTATGAGGTCAGAGGACAATTCTGTGGGTTAGTTCTCCCCTTCCATCTTTACATGGGTCCCAGGGGTTGAACTCAGGCAGACAGGCTTGTGTGGCAAACACTCTACCAATGAGGTCGTCTTGCCAGCCCCTCCCTTTGGGGTTTTGAAACAGATATTCACTTTGAAATGCAAGCTGGCCTGAAATCCACTCCATAGAACAAAGTGCCTGCAAACCATGATCCCCTTGCCTTAGCTTCACCAGCGCTGAGATCACAGGTGTGTGCCGCCATGTTCAACTTATAAGTGGTCGTTGTTTTCCTGAGCCAGCATGGCTGACTATTCCTACGTGTGGTGACCTGCCAACACAGCCAAACATTTCCTCAGGCAATTTATGAGGGGACATGCATTCTGCTGTATGCCCCCTGGGATGACTTCAGAATTTACGTGACATGTAATAATTTACAAATGTCAGCCGTGTAGAAATAAGAGTTAGAAGCAAAGAGGGTCAGTGTGAACTCTGACCTCCTTCCTCTCAACAGTCAGCAAGGAGAAGCAATCACAGCGCCTGCTTTGGAAGGAGGCTGTTTTCAGCGGGCTCAGAGTAGGGCCTATTTCCTATTTCTCAGGGTCCTGATTATTGCTTTCGAGCTCATACCACCAAAGCTACGCACGCTATTAGGGCAGATTTCCTTCACCAGTCAGAGGTGAGATGAAACACCCGCATTCTTTTCATCAGTTCCCTTCATTCTTTGGCTGGAGAGTCCAAGCAAGAAGCTGAATGCTGCATTTACGATGCTGCATTCATTTGCTTTGCTTTCGACTGATTCTGAGCTTCTCGTGTTGTTCACCTTGGCTTCCACTAATTATAAGGAGTTTCCTAGAGAACAGCAACTGGACGACTATGCTGAAGTCCTGGGTGGTATCAAATCGATAGTCTTAGGTTTCCTTGGGAACGAGACATTCAGACACAAATGCATACACACGATATATGTGCATATACAGCAGTGCACCTGGAGGTCGAAGAGGTGAACATCGTTCCCTTTGAAAATACATTTTTGTGTTGTGTTGTGTGTGGTCTATGTACTTGTTACGTGGTTGGGTACACATGTGAGTGTTGGTACATGCATGTGTGTGTATGTGTGCATGTGTACACATGGATGTAGAGGCCAAAGGCTGATATGTGGTATCTTTCCTCAATGGTTCTCTCCTTATTTGAGACATGGACTCTTACTAAACCCGAAAGTCATCAATGCCGCTATGCTGGCCGGCCACAGAACATCAAGGATCCACCTGACTCTTTCTCTCCAGCACTGGGTTCAGCCAGGTAATTATTCATAAGGATGGAATGATGTTTAAACTTTACTCCCAGCTTTTGGAACATGACTGCCGGTTACAGCATCATCAGTGAGAGCTTTTCCTACAGGACAGGAGGGGAAGCACAGATCTTTATGGGCAAAGGGGCCAGAAATACTTCCCCAGAGCTGTGTGACTCTAAGAGAGAGAAGAGCAGAGCTTTGGAACCAGTCACCTTGGGTTCAAGTCCTGATTTTACCATTTACTTGTAGGTTAAGTGACAAGATCTTAGGATATTAATTACTTCATATGCCAATGGACTTCTCTCTCTCTCTCTCTCTCTCTCTCTCTCTCTTTCTCTCTTTCCCTCTCCTTCCTTCCTCCTTCCCTCTCTCCTCTTTGCCTTTCTTTTTTTTTGTAAATGTGAAAGGCAATAAGAGTAAGCTAGCCAGATGTGGTGGTGCACACCTTTAAACCCAGCACTTGGGAGGCAGAGGCAGGCAGAACTCTGTGAGTTAAAGGCTGTTCTGTTCTACAGAGTGAGATCCAGGACAGCCCAGAACTATACAGTGAGACCCTATCTTAAAAAAAAAAAAAAAAGGAGTAAGCTCAAATTATAATATACATTGTATGTCGAGTAAAGAAAACCATGCTTGTTCTTTCTTTTCAACGAGGCGGCCGAGCGGACGCCAACATGCAGATCTTTGTAAAGACCCTGACAGGCAAGACCATCACTCTAGAGGTCGAGCCCAGTGACACCATCAAGAATGTCAAGGCCAAGATCCAAGGCAAGGAAGGCATCCCACCAGACCAGCAGAGGCTGATATTTGCCAGCAAGCAGCTGGAGGACGGCTGCACCCTGTCGGACTACAACATCCAGAAAGAGTCCACCTTGCACCTGGTGCTGCACCTGCCTGGTGGCATCATCGAGCCATCCCTTTGTCAGCTCGTCCAGAAGTACAACTGTGACAAGATGATCTGCCGCAAGTGCTATGCACGCCTGCACCCCCGTGCGGCCATACCAACAACCTGCGCCCCAAGAAGAAGGTCAAATAAAGCTGAGGCCGCACCTGGCCCATGACCCTGGAACCAAATAAAGTCCCCCTCCATCGACTGGAGCAGTTAAAAAACAAAAACAAAAACAAAACATATTTGATTTATAGTTGGTGCCTACAGCACTCTTTCCATTGCCCCTCAGGTTCATTCATGGTCATAGGGTACAAATGTTATAAAACATCTTCCTTCTCTACCCTACCAGTAATGAAAACTTATCTAGAGCATCTCATCAGGGTGCCGGATGCTCATGATTCTTTTACTTATCTCCTTTGATTTTGGAAGACCACATAACCAGAAGCTGGACAGGCACTGTTATATATTCCTCAAATCTTAAATGTCCAGGCCTTCTCCTATCTACAAAATGAAATGATCTGTAGAATAAATACATGATATCTAAAAATAGCTTTGAGTGATTTCAAAATAAAAAAAGGCACACAATGCATTTGGTTGCTAAGGGAAACCGATTCTGTTGCTTCAGAGTGAAGGTAAATTAAAATGGCTTGTCAGGGGCTGGAGAGATGTGGTTAAAAACATTAGCTGCTCTTGAAGAGGACCCAGATTCAATTTCTAGCACCAACATGGTGGCTCACAGCCATCTCTAATGCAAGTTTCAAGGGATCTGACTTCCTCCTATTCTGACCTCTGAGGGCATCAGGCATGCAAGTAATACACAGACATATATGCAGAAAAATGCCAATATATAAAAAACAATGTTAAAAAATAAATTAAACAGCCTGTTACTTCAAGCAATTAGTTCTCTAGGACTGAGGTAAACCCATGTTTTAGAGATACCAGCGATCTCAGAATGTTTCAGTTGCTTCCAACTAGAGTCTGTGCTGGTCATTTACCCTGACCCACATCCTGAGATGAGCTTAGAAATATGAGGGTGAGGAGAACTATTTGATACATACACACATACATACAATCAATGTATGAATTGCTCTTTTTTATTGGTTTGTTTTTTCAAGACAGGGTCTCACTATGCAGCTCTGACTGTCTTGGAGCTCACTGTGTAGACCAGGGTGGTCTCCAACTCAGAGATCCACCTGCCTCTGCCTCCTAATTGCTGGGGTTAAAGTAAGTGCCACTATGTCTGGCTATGAATTGCTAATTTTTTACAGAAACCATAGTCACAATCAAGATACTCAATGTATCTGTCACTTTTGGGAGGGGGTTGGCTGCTGTGGTAATTAGGATATTATTACTGGTAGGGCCTGGGGCACCCAGTCCTACACAGAGTTATCTAACCTAAAACAATGTCTCCTGTGAGAGACTCTGGGGCGAACTGTTGCAGGATATTTGATTACACTGTGTGAATATGTGTCTGTACTTCCTTACCAGCCTAAGGCACCTTCTGACTGGTTTAATAAAGAGCCAAATGGTTAATAGCTAGGCAGGAGAGGATAGGTGGGACTTCTGGGGAGAAATAGGAACTCTGGGAAGAATCTGAGAGGTGGGGATTCACCAGCGAGATGTGGATAAAGTTGGACATACAGTACTGAGGGGAGGTAAGGAGCCACGTGGCAGAATGTAGATTAATATAAATGGGTTAATTTAAGTTTTAAGAGCCAGTTGGAAACAAGCCTAAGCTAAGGCCAAACTTTCATAATTAATAAGAAGTCTCTGTGGAGCTGGTGGTCCAAAGAAAGTCCGATTATAGTGGTGCATATGCATGTGTTCACACCCATTCATAAAACTAAATGCAATAAAAAATATATAGGAGAATGTGTGCAAGTCATATGCAGGTTTGTGCTACTTAAGGGACCTTAGCACTGATGGCTTTTCTGATGCTTTCGGATGCAAGAACACACCCTCATGGGCACTGAGGGATGATGATTGACATGGGCTTCCTTAACGCACCTGACTGATGAGGTCAAGCCCAACCACAAAATGGCTCATTTTAGATACGTGTGTCTGAAAAGTCACTCCTCAGAGTCACAGAGACAAAGTAAGCGTCCCCAAGGAAAATGTCTTTATCTGTAGTTCATTTTCTTTGAAAAACCTGTGAAGTTGTAGACACATTTCAACCGAACAATGATTGTCTTTTATAAGAGTGGAACCGCCTTTAATATTTTTACTCATTAGGGCATAGCAGACACAATGCAGAGACACCTCAGGAATACAGTTCCATCACTGTTTTCCATTTCCACATGTATCTGTTTTAAAAAATATTTTTTATCACATTCATTTAGTGTGTGTGCGCATGTTTACGTATGCACAAGTTCATGTGTACCCATATGCACACATGCATACGTTGGTGTGAGGGTAGGTCAGAGAACAACTTGTGAGAGATGCTTTATCTTCCTACACTGTGAGTCTTAGGGATCAAACTCAGGGAGTCAGGCTTGGAGGTGAGTGCCTGACCCACTGAGCCATCTCACCAGCCAATGTATTTGGTTCTAAACCATTTATGTTTTTTCTTCCCCAGACTGATAAATGTATGGATAACTTTGGTGGTTTCACAAACATGGCATCAAAATAACAGCATTACCTCACGTTTTTCTGGAGGAAATTTCAGTCAAAGTCATCATAAAAGACAACTTATTGGCTTAATTCAGATGCAAGACCATTTGTGGTCCCTCCAGTCCATTCTTTGAGTAATTATTGATTTTTAAGAAGATTTTTGTGTGTGTGTGTGTGTGTATGAGTGTTTGCCTGTATGCATGTATGTGTATCATATGTATGCCTGGTGCCCTTGGAGGCCAGGAGAGGGTGTTGAATCCCCTGGAAATGGAGTTATAGATGGTTGTGAGCTGCCATGTGGGTACTGGGAACTGAACCCAGGTCCTCTGCAAAAGCAACCAGTGCTCTTAACCACTAAGCCCTTTGTGCAGCCCCAGCTCACTGTTAAATTAGGCATAACAAAGCCTTGGCACCTGTGCTGCTCAATGGAAGCGCTCTCAAATCACGTGGCAGACTTTACTCTGAAATTTCTTTACCCTCACCCACCAAATCCCATGATCCTTCTGCACAAAGTCTTCCAGGCACCCATCACAACTAATTACAGCTGACCCATGGATGCCATTCACCATCTCCACAGGGGAAATGCAGGACATTCTTAAGCAATAACATGGTGGAGCCACAGGTCCCACCCACAGACCCTCGAGTCCATGCAGACATGCACATGGTAGGAAAGTCCCTCAACAGAAGAAAGTCACTGTGACGTTTCCTCAGAATGGAATCATTTCAAATTAAAATGATCTTACCTGGGTAGGAACACACTTTCCACCACATAAAAGTCTTGCATGAGGACATCGCGCTCGGGCTTGGAAGTGAGATTCCCCACTGTGTATCCTATTCCCAATTGAATAGCACCTTTAATAGCTGACGATGCAGTCTGCAGAGGAAACACAGGGCGCCGTGTTAGCTTTGTTCAGGGTTACAGGCAGCCGCCTGGAGGGTGAGGCCACTTTCTCTTTCTTGTTCCCAAATGGCAGGAAACTGGAGTTTAGGAGAATTTATTCCAGATCCTTCTCTGTGTGTGACTTCTCATACTGTCTGTGGAATATCCCCCATAGGCTCATGCATTTGAACACTTGGCCTCAGCTCCTGTTTTGGGAGAATGTAGAACCTTTGGAAGATGGACCCTGACTGGTAGACCTAGGTCATCGGGAGGCTCATATTCTGGCCCTGCTTCAGGTCTCTTTCTCTGTACCTATCTAGCTGTAGGTGAAGAGTTCCAGGATATGTGTCCAGTGCCACACACCAGTTCCTCCATTCCCTCACAGCCATGATGACTGAGTCCTCCGAAACCAGGAGCCATAATGAACCTATGTTAAGTTGCCCAGGCCAGGCATTTTGGTCACCGTGAAGAAAAGTCGCTGACACACCATGAGATGATTTTTGTATGTATGACATCTTTCATACAAAATGTATCTATGGTTAAAAGGTTAAAATCTCTGTCTTTCTTTTACTAAGAACTTAGCAATTCCATGAAGCACTTTCAATAAGGAGCATTATAGTTTCTACCCAAAGATAAATGGTAAGTTGGATTTGTTAAAAAAAAAAATTGATTTTTCCCCCTATAACATACTTGTGGATTAGTAAGAATATTTCCCTCCATAAGAAGTGATAGAGCAAAAACATTGTTGGAGTTTTTGGTGTTCACGCAAAATTTAAGTTTGAAAAATTGCCTACTGGTCTTGGCAATGATCTATAATTAATTTTTGTCATTAATCTGTGATAAAGGATATGACATTGATGTGTGACAAAAGATGAAGCATCAGGACAACAATATTTTCAATTTACTACTTTTCAAATATCTTAATAATGAAACAGAGATGTTGTTAAATTAGAGAATAACTACTCTGTTTACCTGTACACACAAACATGTGTGCATGCATGTACATGTTGATAGGTTTTTCTTTTTTTGGCATGTGTGGTACTGGGAATTAAGCCCAGGATCTTAAAATCTATATCTATCAACAATAATAGAATAGAATAATTGAACTTAAGAAAGGTAGAATAGCTGGGCATGGTGGGGCTTTAACCCAAGCACTCTGGAAGCAGAGGCAGGCAGAGCTCTATGAGTTTGAGGCCAGTCTGGTCTACATATCATGTTCCATGATAGCTAGGGCTAGATAGAGAGACCCTTCTTAAAACAACAACAAAAGAAAAAAGAGAATTAGAATAAATTCTGTATATTTATGTATTTGTGTGTGTCTATGTAGCCCATGTGTGCATGTCATGGCCTGTGTGGGGGTCAGAAAACAACTTTCTTGGTGTTGATTCTCTCCTTCCAACTTGATTTTGAGGCAAAGTCTCTCTTTTGGTTTTCAATGCTGTGCTGCACATTCGAGCTCTGATTGAGTCTCCTGCCTCTGCCTCCCATCCCGCCATAGCACTGCTGGGCCTATAGTCACACCTCCCATCCCGCCATAGCAGTGCTGGGCCTATAGTCACACCTCCCACCCCGCCATAGCAGTGCTAGGATTATAGTCACACCTCCCATCCCACCACAGCAGTGCTAGGATTATAGTCACAAGTCTCTACATCTAGATTTTTTAAAACATGGGTTCCAGGGATTGAACTCAGGCCATCAGGTTTGGGTCTCTGACACATCTCACTGGCCCTAGAATACATTCTTTTGTGTGCATATGTTCCTGTTTGTGTGTGTGTGTGTGTGTGTGTGTGTGTGTGAGCGCGTGCGTGCGCGCGTGCGTAAGCATGCACATGCCTGTGGAGGTCAGAGGTTGATGCTGAATGTCAACCTTGATTATTTCTCACCTTCACAGTTTTGAGACACTGATTCAGGAGAGAATCAACACCAAGAAAGTTGTTTTCTGACCCCCACACAGGCCATGGCATGCACACATGGGCATGTGCATACATAGACACACACAAATACATAAATATACAGAATTTATTCTAATTTCCTTTTTTATTTTGTTATTGTTTTAAGAAGGGTCTCTCGGCAGGCAGTGGTGGAATTCACTGGTTCAGCTCTAGGGGTCCTCACCACTCTAGCTCTCTAAAGCTGGTGTGCAGAGTCCGGCTTTTGATGTGGGGGTCGGGGATCTGAACTCAGGTCCTTGGGCTTGTGCAGCAGACACTTTATCTACAGAGCTGTTTCCCCAGCCCTCGACATCGTTCTTAAGGTCAGCATGTTTTACTTTGTGTGTCTGGCAGTGCTAATGCAGTACCACAGACCACAGCAGAAAACACTAAGTTAAATGAGTGATTCCTTTTTGGGGGGGAGAGTGTTTTGAGACAGGGTTTCTCTGTGTTACAGCTCTGGCTGTCCTGGAACTTGCTTTGTAGACCAGGCTGGACTTGAATTTATAGAGATCTGCCTGCCTCTACCTCCCAAGAGCTGGGATTAAAGGCATGTGCCACTACTGCCTGGCTTAAATGAGTGATTCTTAACCAGAGACATCTGGCAATGTCTGCAGAGGTTTTCTGGTTAGCACAACTGGTGAGTTGTGTTGCTGGTGCTGCCAGCACTCTGCAATACACTGGAAAGCTCCCTCTCACAGAGTTAGCCAGCCCCAAACGTCAACAGTTCCGTGGTTGAGAAACTCTGACTTAATGAGTGGAATAAAGATTATCCAGTATATTCAAAAGGAAAAACTTCCTTTTTTTCCCAGGCAATATTTTCATTTTGCAAATCCAACACCAATCCCCACCTCCCTCCATCCTTATTCTTTTTTATTTCTTCTTCTCCTTTTTTTTTTTTTAATATCAAAGAACACCTCTCCTTGAAAAAAATTCTCTTGACTCGACGAGGGGCCTAGGTTCTGGGAGCACTTCCAGCTTTCCTGACGGTGGTGTCTCTTGCTGCTTCTTCACTGGCTTCTCAGTCTATCTTCTGTAAGTGAAGAATTCCCTA
>CABHPP010145578.1:0-14002 GCA_902168425.1 Peromyscus attwateri
GTTCCCAGGAGAGCAGGTGCCAGTCTACAGACAAGCTTTTCTATCTGGCACAGTGTGTCTGAGGAGCCAGGGAACTGGCATGTGCCTACAGGGAAAGATCCAGGGGAAACAAAAGGTGTGTGCATGCGCACGCTCGCACACTCACTTGTGTAAAGGGATTTAGTAGATTATCTTACACAATAGGGGTTGGATAGTCCAATAGTGGTCATGTGCAGGCTGGTAGCTGTTTAGCCCTTGAATATGGATGCTTTAGCAGTTCTAGTCTGGTATTAAAGGTCTAGAAGATTCCTGATTGCCTCATATTCAGTCCATATTGGAAAACTGAAGAACCTCGAGTCTCCTGTTGGGGAAGACTGTAGCAGCCACCGCCT
Source organism: Peromyscus attwateri (assembly GCA_902168425.1). Taxonomy (NCBI): domain Eukaryota; kingdom Metazoa; phylum Chordata; class Mammalia; order Rodentia; family Cricetidae; genus Peromyscus; species Peromyscus attwateri. The sequence goes on from CABHPP010145578.1 coordinate 372, forward strand.
AGATGAGCAAAGACAGGCAGGCAGCATTGCTTTATTTCTCTGGTTTCTTTAGAGTTAGGCCACCTATTGGGAAGTCCTGCCCAATCTGAGTGTGAAGTAATCCTTCAGTTAAACTCCTCTGGAAATGCCCAGTGGACACACCCAGAGTTGTATGTTTCCTAGGTGGTTCCAAATCCTGCCAAGAGGGTGACCAAGATTAACCATCACATCCAGCACTTTACTGTTTTATGTGGTGCACACTAGGCAAAAGTGAAAATGAACTCTGAAGACCAGCAGGCACTCCAAGAAAGGGGTTTATTTCCACAGCAATTTATTAAACTTGTGTCTTGCGTTAAGGACATAAACAGCTAGATGTTGTATGTCTAAATCATTAGCAATTGAAGTAGGAATGTATAGGAATTCTGATGTAATGATCTTTCCCCATGAGGTTGATGGATTTAGAATATGTCTGGCTTTGTACTAAATATGCAGGTAAAGATACAGACTCAGGAACTTTGAGTTTATATCGGAAACTTTCATTTGTGTCAGTCGTAAGGGACACAATGGCAAATAATCATAAACAGGAAATACAAAGTGATAGTAGAAAGACAGGAGGAATGCAATGAGAGACTTTAATAGGGCTTCCGGAGCCAGATTGCTGGTGGCTGTGTTCAGAAGCTGTGTAGAAAAAGAAGGTGTTTTAAAGTAGTGATCTCAAGATTGCCAAGACAGTCGGCAAGGCCGGCAGAAGACTGTGAGAAGAGTGCTACAAGGGCTTTGCCTAGACCGTGCGGGGCAGGCAAGGAGCTGAGGACTCGGTTCAGGGTGACTAGGGGCGAGTAAAGATCACACGGATGAAACTGGAGAAACAAGCCGGAAGTTAGGATTTGGGGTTCTTAATCTTGAATCTAATGTTTTGGGAAGGCCTCAGATGGAGTAGCAAGATCATATTTGCATTAAGGATTGTTTTTTCTTAGGCTGGATTTGTACCTCAGTTGGTAAGAATGCTTGCCTAGAATGCACAGAGTTTTAGGGTTTGGTCCCCTGTACCACATGAAATCAAATGGTGATGGTACATACCTTTAATCCCAGAACTCAGAAGGTGGAGGCAGAAGGATCAGAAATGTTTAAGATGATCTTGTAGTAATTCAGTAATTGATTGGGCCCAGTGCAAGTGAATGAGTGAGTACATGTATAGGTGCTACCTCTTCCTGCAGAGCCTTGTTGTCTTTAAACCTGAGTGAGTGGAAAACCCTTCCTCTGAAGACTACACAGGGGAATTGAGGTGGTGGAGTACATAAGTGCATGAGCGCATGTGCCAGAGCATTGCACAGCGCCAGAAGTGAAGGTGTGTCTAGGCAGAGGGGATTCTGGCTCTTAGCTGTGGTAATGTGTAAGCAGTTGTACTGGAACTGGATCTCCACATTCTCATCGGGTATCCGACTAGAGGAGCACCGGGCGGCCGATGGGAGGACTCTGCCATGGCAGGCTGCATCCCAGCAGGTGCATGCTTCAGCTTTCATACTTCCTAGTTAATCCAGACCTCAGGAAGCTTAGCTTTGGGGTTGGTGTTTGGTCATTCTATTTTCCTATCTTCTTTCTGTTGTTGTGAACTGCAAAGGTAGATGAAAAGATCTTACTTTGGAAATTAGAAGACTCAAAATCCAGAGTGCAGTTTAAAGAAGAGCCTTTTAAAGTCCATTTACTAACTTGTATTTTCATCTTTTGTGGTGGGTTTCTGTATTGTTTACGGTTGGAGGACCCTGGTACTCCTGATGGTACAGTGCATTTTATCCAGCTGGTAGAAGATGATCGTCTTTTGTTTTAAGGTCTCAGGAAGAGCTTGGTCTCTCTTGGCTGTATTCCAGTGTGAAACCTGAGCTAAATCCCTTGGCCTTTGAGGAAAGGGATGATTAGTAAAGGGGAAGGAGGGAATTATCAAATCAGATGTGCTGAAGAGGTTTCTTTCTTATTAATGAATTTCATTCAGACCATAGAATAGAGTCTTCATCTTTGTAGTTTGTTATATGTGTATCTGTGGGTTCCAACAGGGGGCTTTTAATCTCAATGTTGAAGGATAATTTTGATTTTCTTTTGATAAAGAGTTATTAATACTTATATCTGGTCAGCCTGAATTGTAGTTCCGTCATTTTCTTGGGTGGCTTGATACTTGTAAAATGTCTGTGATGAACTCATTCATGTATATGTAAATTTGTTGTTAGATAGTATGCAGAGTAAATCAGATTGCCTTTGCATTTACTGTTTTATACCTGACGTTTAGAAGCAGCTTGTATTTGAACCTCTGGTGTAGAAGACAGGCAGGTCATCAGGGCTATAAACCCTACTCCTTTCTTGACAGTACACTTTAGGTTATTACAGGAGTGAGGGGAATGTCGAGACTGCATTTAAAGACAGTAGGACAAGATTGCCTGTGTAAAACAAAGTGTGATTTTGTTCAGTCTAACTCTGCGCAGCTGCTAGTGAAGAAAATCTCACATGTGGTGCAAATTGAAGACCTTTTTGGTACTTGCTTGGTTGTATTATTTTTGTATTGTTCTTAACTATTTACTTTCCCAAGACAGGAAATCCTTCTTTTCTGTGTGTGCTTATGTGATCAGTGTAGTTCGTTTGTTTTGTTGCTAGCTTGGGGAGTAGTCAACATCCTGCACTGCAGTGTCTTTTAATAATGAAATTGTTAAGGGAGTAGGCTTATTTGAGGAAATAAGTGTCCAGTGTCACTAAGCAGAAAAGTCAGTGACAGAAGTCAGTGTAACAAAACTACATATGGTTTTAGGAGGTTTGCTAGCATTTTATTTATTTGAGCCTGCCATTTAAAGATACAACTTACTTCAAGACTTGTTAGCTTGCTCTTGATTTCTTGTTCACTTATGGGTCCTGAAAAGACAACGTGTATATTTAGGGCATTAATATTATTATTATTTAGTTGTTGTTAGGTCAGTGTATTTGATTTAGCTAACTTGTACAGTATTTTTCTTGATTGCACAGAAAGTCGGAGTAACTGGGCCCCCTGACCCACAAGTCCGCTGTCCCTCTGTCATTGAGTTTGGAAAGTATGAAATTCACACCTGGTATTCCTCTCCATATCCTCAAGAATACTCAAGGTATGTTTTGAGAGCCCTTTGCCTTTTTTTTTTAATCCCTTAAGACTTTAGAACCAGAAGGTATCCAGTGGTGGTTCATCCAGTTCATCTTTTCACATTTGAAAGAGCTTTCAAATGTCTGTAATAGTAGTGTGCTTCAAACAGCTGCTTCATTCTAGCTAGCTTTAGACATCCCTGACTGACACCCATCTGAAGCTATTGTTTAAAACCATAAACCATACTAAATTGACTGACTAATATACTGTGAGATTATCTTTAAGGTAATATTTGAATAATAACAGTTAAGCTGGATTTATTAAGAAAAGATTAAATTATATGCAGGTATGATCGTGTGTGTGTGTGTGTGTGTGTGTGTGTGTGTGTGTGTGTGTGTGTGTTATGTGTACATATAAAAGGAAGGCAAGAAATTCATCAACTCCTACAGTACCCTGTTACTCAGTGATTTATTCCTTTGCAGTTTTGAATAGCTATGATCATGTGTGACCAAAAAGAAAAAGGCTAAACATTTATTTTCTTCATGATGTTTTAAATAAGTTACCATTTTAAAAAGTAATTTTTATTACATTTGTATGTGTGTATGTGTACTGTAGCATACATGTAGGAGTCAGGAGTCAGTGGACAAACCATGGGAGTCAGTTCTCTCCTTCCACCATGTGGGTCGTAGGGATTAAACTCAATATTACTTTACCTGCTGAGCCATCTCATTGGTCCCTGTTCCCATTATTTTAAAGCAAGTTCTTTACAAGCTTTCTCTATCACAAGTATTAATATTATGTCAGCTGTCCAGAGATTACAATGCAGTGAAATTGAAACTACAAAAACTACAAGCACCGTGACTCTTCTACTTAAGGGAGGAGTGGATGCAGAGAGCCAGCTTTTGTACTTGCGAAAGATGATGAGAATACAGCCGTGGACTTTTGTCTTAGAAGGCAAAAGTATTCATGAAATTGTTGTGGTGTAGTCTGATAAAATTGTTATTAGAACCATTTGTAAAGAGGCTGGTTCAGTGAAGGAGTAAATATTGCCAGCAGAAAATAACCAAAAAGTATAATGAGAATCATAATTGAAGACAGAAAGAAACAGGATAGGAACTATGCTGTGATATCCTCTTAGAGCAGAATTTTAGACATTTCCCATATATTTCCATATTCATTGTAATTCCTTTAGTTCTCCATGAGAAATATCCCGCAACATAATAGTGTCTTTAGTAATACCAGATGAGAAATATCCAGCAACATAATAGTGTCTTTAGTAATACCAGATTTTTTTCTGTCCTTGTTTTCATTCTTACAGATACATATTTAAAAACTAAATTTTTCTACTCAGTTGAATTCAATGGATTTACTTGTGAGTTCTTTTTGAGTTGAGTAAAATGCTTAGAGATCTTAGTTTTTTCTTTTTAATGTGTTTCTGGTATATTTGCCTTTGCGAATGCATGTTCACGTGTGTGTGGATGCATATACAAGCACCTGTGTATGCGAGCATGTAGAGGCCCAAGGTTGAAAGTAGCAAATCTTCCTGTATGATTCTTCTCCTTACTCATTTGAGGTAGGACCTCTCAATAGAACCCAGCTCACTCATATAGCTAATTTCACTTAGCTATCTTGCTCAGGGATCCCCTGTCTCTGCTGAAGTAGCAGGTGGGCAACCAGTCCCACCAGGTATCTTTGTGGGTTCTGGGTCTGCACTTCAGTCCTATTGCTTGCATGGAAAGTCCTTTCACTTCTGGGCCCTTTTTCCACATAATAAACCTCTATTCTTAATTTTGGTGGTCCCTACTTACTGTTTTATACTGTTACTTCTAGGTTAATTTCTTAGTAAATACTTTTAAAACAAAGTCCCATAGCATGCAAAAACTTTGTAGCAAACAAGAAAGAATCCTGAGAGAAAAAATTTAACAGGGGTGATAGGATTGAACTTTAGGGTATACTGCATAAGATCCAAGTACTTATATATGCCTTGTGTATTAAGTCATCTTTTCCTGGTTCATGCAAACAGGTAAACCAAAGTAAAAGAACACCAGGGAAGCCATAGTATATAACTGAATGGGGCCCAGGGAAAAACCTGACACCTGGGTGGCCTCCACTCAGAGATTAGTTTCATGATACTCTTTTTGCTGTGAGGTCACCTTGAGGTCGTAATAAGGCCAATTCCCATGTAAGAAAGTAGCTTAAGAAATTCCGCTGCCTTTTGATTCTCTTCCTGTCTTGATTTGAGGCATAGACTATGAGATTACTGCTTGAACCAGATTTGCAGAATCTCCATTACTGAAAAAGAAGCCAAACACAGTCTTTAGGGCCTTGGCTACTAAATGATGAGGTAAAATGGAAGAAAAGAAAGTAAAAATTACTGCTATAAATTATAGCATGGGTAACTGTCATCTTTTGAGCTTGATAACTAAGCATCTCTGGTGTAACTCTGTGGGGTGAAGATTTCTATCTTCTTTTGCAGGCGTGGTCCAGCAAGCATATTCGGGCAATATAGTTTATATATAGATGGCTGAAATAGGATGTGAGCACACTCTGAATCACATAGCTGTAAACCGACTGTTGAGTCATACTCCATGTAGCATGTGTGACCTGCCTTCCTCTTTAATTTAAGAAATATTTGATGTGGTATATCTCTGGCCCTTTTTTTACATTTTGCTAATTTGTGATGCTCCTGGTTGGCCCCTTGTATACATTATGAATGGGCCAAAGCATTTAACTACTATCAGACTTCTTTTAAAACATAAACTACTATTATAGCTGCAAGGCTAGTCAATTAATGTAAACTAGCAACTGAGATGAAAATACCTGAAAAAATAATTTTAAGCCTTAATTTTACTTGCTGAGTAATACTTTTACAGCCTTTTTAAAATTTAAGTGTGTGTGTGTGTGTGTGTGTATGTGTGTGTGTGTGTGTGTGTGTGTGTGTACACGTACACATGTGTGGGCCATGGCACAGATGCGGAGATCTGGAGACAACTTTTTGATCTCTGCTTCCACCTTGTTGAGGTAGGGTCTCATTTCTGCTGCTGGCTCTGTACTTCAGGCTAGCCAACCCAAAAGTTCCTAGGCAATTCTCCTGTCTTGCCATAGGAATGCTGGGATTACCAATGCAAGCTACCACATCCTGATGTTGTAATTTTTTTTTGTCTTTGTTTTTTGTTTGTTTTGTTTTGTTTCAGACAGGTTTTCACTGTGTAGCCTTGTCTGGCTTAGAACTCAGAGGCAGAGATCCATCTGCCTCTGCCTCCCAAGTGCTGGGATTAAAGGTGTGTACCACCACACCTGGCTTTTGTCTTTTTATTTTTATTTTTTAAAGCTAGAAACATAACCCAAGGCCACCTTGCACTTGGGAGTGCTCTGCCGCTGAGCTAACTATCCAACACCCCTCACACAGCACCCCACTTTTTGTTTTCCAGAGACTGACTCAGGTCATCAGGATTGTACAGCTGTCTATCTATCTTGCCTTCCCAGAGTGATTTTTTTCATTCATTCATTCATTTCATTTATTCATTTATTTTTAAATAGACAGGGTCTCACTATATAGTCCTTGCTGGCCTTAAACTCAAGAGATCTGCCTACCTCTGCCTCTGGAGTGCTTGGATTAAATACGTATGTCACCATGCCCTGCCCAGAATAATAAACTTTTGATTAACAGTTTCATACAATGTTATTTGTTTTTGTTGTTGTTTAAACTATGGAAGGAAAGAAACAGAGCTTTAGGGGCAGAAAGGACATATATATAGTAGAGCTTTACGTCCCGAAACATACTCAGTGTTACAGTTTCATAGTTAAAAGCACTCACAAAGTATGTTTTTACAATGTACACTTCATGTCCATTTGCCCAGTACTACATATACACTTATGTGTCTCTAGTACAGAGTCTGTCTGATACCTGGTAAGTATTCAAGAGCGTATTTACTGAAATCTAAAACATGAATGAAGAAATAAATAAGGAAGGAATTACGAATCTATATATTTATTCTGCTTATTGGAGATTGTTCAGGGATAACTGATGTGAGTTTTTCAGGTCTGTTGATTGACTAAAAGGCTAGGGAATTTGTAATCTTCTCGGGAACTCACTGAACTAGGTGTCTCGATTCTCCCGTTCGCCCTCCTGCCACGCTGCTGTCTAAAGTCGGGGTGCCCCCCCACTCCCCCAGAGATAATGCTCCATTCTTCCCACTTTTTTTAAGTTAATTTTTTATTTTGGGGGTGGCACACAGAAATCAGAGGACAACTTGTGGGAGTCCTTTCTTCCCTTCCACCATGTCTGTCTGGGGAGTCCCCTCCGATTGTCAGGCTTAGCAGCAGGTGCCTTTGACCACTGACCGGTCTCACCCGCGCCTCTTCTTCCCACTCTTTAACACGGGTGGTAGTGAGACACAGCAGAAGCTGAGAGTCATGGAGATTTGAAGATCTATACAATATAAAGCCCTATTTTAATTATCATTTGCAGGCTGCCTAAATTGTATCTTTGTGAGTTCTGTCTAAAATATATGAAAAGTAGAACTATTCTACAGCAGCACATGAAGAAATGTGGTTGGTTCCATCCTCCTGCCAATGAGATTTACCGAAAGAATAATATTTCTGTCTTTGAGGTAAGGTAGCTGTCTAGTACCTGTCTTCCTGACCATTTCAAAACCAGTGCTCTCTGTGACCTGTTGTTCATTCACTCCGAAGTCAGACAATTCATGAATGTGAGAAGCAGAACTAGGCCAGTTCAGATGGCACCAAGTCCACAAGCTTGACCTTACAATAAATTACTCTCATTTCATTGACTCAAAAACGTCAGGCATAATGTAGCTTACTATGTTATGTATCACTAAAAGGGAACAATACTGCTAATTAAAATTTTTAAGATTCCATTTGACAAAATGCCAGCCAATTTTACATTGTGCTATGAATGTGATAAAAATAGATCTGTGAAATAGAGCATTTAGAAAGGATTTGTAAACCAGGAATATTGACTTACGCCTATAATCTCAGAAGGCTGAGGCAGGAGGGTTGCCATGAATTTGAGGCCAGCCTGGGCTACACAGTGAGTTCCAGGCTAACCTTAGCTACAGTCTCGGGGGGAAAAAAGCAAAACAAAAACAACAGTTACTAAAGTGTTTCAGTTATTCAAAAAGACCGTCTTCTGGAAGTGTGTTTAGTAGCATTAGTAAATCGTAGTAGGTTGATAGAATGATGGTATGAGTTACACTGTGTCTGTGATTCTGTGTTATCATTAACAGTGGTCTTTAAGTTCTTGGTCCACAGTTGTATGGTTGAGAGCTAAGTATTGAGTACTTGTATGTTGGGTCCTTTAATTAATGTAGTGATAGATTTTCAGATGCTCTGCATCTCCTCCGTCTCTCTCACTTGATGACCCATTTAGTTCATCAGTAGAGGGGAGGGAGCATGTCACCTGGGCATCAGAAGTGTCAAGTGTACTATACAGTATTGCTTGAGAGTACTCAGCAGCAAATTGCTTCTTGACCTTGCCATATAATAGGTGTGTATTCTGTAGAAAGTCATAGGAAGGTAGCTCACCTAGAGTGCAGTTAGTGTGGCACTGTCTTGAGATGCTAGTATGGGGGTCCATCAGCATTTTCATAGACAAGCGCAGGGATATTGGGATGGACAGAGTGTGTGCTGATCTCAGCCCCCTCGAGGCTCCTTTGCCAGGTGCTCACCTAAGACACACTGCCTGGCACTTCTGAGTGGCAGTAATTAGCACTCCCTCTGTAATTCTGTCTGGGGCTCTGCCAGATCATGGTAGGCAGACAGTACTGTATCAGGCTGCTGCCGGGATCTCAGTCTCATATATTTTACCTAGTAAGTACATTTTAGAAGAGATTACATTTAGATTGTTAAATACTTTTGAAAATGAAGCTTGCCATCTGAAGTATCCCTGAAGTTAATTTTTTTAGAAAAGCAAAAATGCCATTTCAAATCTAGGTTCTCACCTCCTTACCTATTCATGTTTTGTTGAGGTTTAAGATCTTATGTGTTTGGTCATCTTTGAATAGCAAATATTGTCATACTGCCATTTCAGAGGGTAGCACTTAGGCCATGTATGCGGATCACTTAGGCTAGACCAAGGGTACCGAGTGATGCGTGTTGCTGATGTGTGTAACTCTAAAACCAAAGGACATTTTCCTGACCACTTCTTTGTTTTGTTTGTTTTTTTCCTGTAGGTTGATGGGAATGTGAGTACCATTTATTGTCAAAATCTGTGTCTCTTGGCAAAGTTGTTTCTTGACCACAAAACACTCTATTATGACGTGGAGCCATTTCTTTTCTATGTTCTAACACAGAATGATGTCAAGGGCTGCCACCTTGTTGGCTACTTTTCTAAAGTAAGTATGTCATTTTAAAAAGGTTGAATTCACCTAGGAATTTGGGACGATCTCTGCTGATTCTCAGGAAGGGACAACAGAATATAAAATCTTGGGGTACCTTTTAGCTTTTTCAGAAAGGAAATAGAAGGAGCATTGAGAAACTTATCAACTGCTAGAAGATGCCTGGTAACATTCAGCAGACTATTCTCCTAGGAAAAAAGAGCTACTGGTATACTCAAGAGGAAAATCTCTAACCTGAGCTCTAATCCCATGATGCTAAGAGACAGAGCTTGTGAAGTAAACACCATCATTACCTCTTGAAGCTCATTAGCAACAGAAATACTCTAAGTGGATTTTTAGACATGGAAATACAGTTTCTAGTCAAACTGTATGACAGATGTATTCAGAAGCAAGTCTCTGTTTTAAGTGTACAAAACAGATTACTGGAATATCCTAGTTTATAAGAGGTCTTTGGGGTACCTTCTTAGTTAAATAAGATTGGAAATACATCAGCTATTTTATGAAACTGTATTTGTGCCCCACATTTAGGAATATTTTACATACAGTTAAGTATACAATCCATGGTAGCCTGGCCTTTCTAGCAGTGCAGGAGCTGCCTGGAATATATCACTGGGGTGGAGCTGCCGACAAGGTGCTGCCAATTCCTGGGAGCTCAGGTTCCTTTGCTGACCTTGGGCATGAGTACTTTGGTTTTTAGTGGCTGGTAGTATTGGATGGCATCATTGTGTTTTATGTTATTACCTTCCTGAGATGGTTGCTTTGCATCTGTGGTAGTGATGAACATTGCCCTGCCTTCTCCCAGAGGCATTTTCTTGATGTGCATTGCTATTCCCTAAGGACCGTGACTGGTTTTGGCTGGTAGTGTTTGTTTATTAATGATTAGCACTACTATTCAGCTTTACGCATCTATTGTTCTAAAACTTGGCTTCTGTTTTCTCCACCAGGAAAAGCATTGCCAACAGAAATACAATGTCTCTTGTATAATGATTCTTCCCCAATACCAACGTAAGGGCTACGGCAGATTTCTCATCGATTTCAGTAAGGATTGTATTAACATATTTTCTCATTCTTTCTTCCTGTGGAGTTGTTGGGTGTATATATTTAAAGATTTGTAGGTTTCTCTTATTTCTTTGTTTCTCTGTTTTAAACATTTGTTATGTCCCCAGTATGCATGTGGAACTCAGAGGACAGCTTGCAGGACTTGGTTTTTCCCTTCCACCTGTGTGTCCTGAAGATTGAACTCAAGTCATCACCTTGGCAGTAACACCTTTACCTGCTGAGCCATCTTGCCATTTCTCGTCATATTGTTGTGTGGGCTTCTTAAACTTAAAGCCATGGTCCTTTTTTCTTTTGGCTTAGCACAAAATCATTTTTTTAATAACTAATACCAGATACAGTTTTGTTGGGGCCAGCGAAATGGCTCAGTGAGTAAAAGCACTTGCTGCCAGACCGAATGACTTGAGCTTGATCCCTGTATCACATATGGTGGCAAAGAGAGCCACCCTCTGCAAGTTGCTCTCTGACCTCCACATGCATGCTATGGCACATGCATCTGCTCCACATACACGAACACATACATATATAAGTGTAAACAAGATTTGTTTGATGCAGTTTTTATGAGATCAGCAGTAAATGTCTTTAATGTGCAGCTGTTGATTTCCAGTAGGTCTTAGTTATATGCAGTAGCACTAATCCACAGCAGTGTTGGAAACATTGCATAACTACTTAACAGATGTTCAGAAGGAAGTGCAGCACTGTCTCTTTCCACTATCCCGTCATCTGAGGAAATGCGTGTGTGTGTGTTTAGTTACGGTTCTACCTAATGTTAAAAAGTACATGGCCCAGCTTTAAATGCCCTGAAAGTGAATGTTGCAGGAAATAATTTCATCTGAGTTAAAAAGTCAAAGCCAATAGTCCTAAAGAGATAATGGTGAAATGTACATTCTGTTTCACAGTGATAATTTTAGAAAATATTGAAAAGAGCTCTATGTAGAACTAATGGATCAGATTAAGGATATTGAGTGTTTATTTTGTTATTTTGAGTCAGGGTCGCACTATGACTCCCTGGCTGGCCTGGGACATACAAAGATCTGCCTGCCTCCCAAATACTGGAATTAAAGGCATGTGCCTAGCCAAACTTAAGGGTTTTGATTCTAGTCTTGAGAAACTAATTCTTTTTTTGGTTTTTCAAGACAGGGTTTCCCTTGTGTAGCTTTGGAGCTTTTCCTGGAACTCACTTTGTAGCTCAGGCTGACCTCAAACTCACAGAGATCCGCCTGCCTCGGCCTCCTGAGTGCTGGGATTAAAGGTGTGCACCACCACCGCCAGGCTGACAAACTAATTCTTATCTGGGCCATTTAAGCTTGGTTTACTTGGCTTTTGACCATACTGACTAATTTGTGTGTGTGGAGGTGGGCATGGGTGTTGCATCCATGTAGTCACAACACTTAGGAGGCTGACTCCCAAATTCCACACCTGCCTGCATAAGAAAGACCTTATCTCAAATGAACAAGGCTATGGAAATATACTTAGATTAACTTATATTTTGAGGCATGTAAACAAGTATGATGACTGTGTATTTTAACTTTTTCTAGTGTAATATATTTTTCTAGATTACCGTTCTTAGACTGATATTAAATATTCCATATTGACAAAAGCTACTTTTCTACTATTTCTGTTTTCAGTGATTTTTCTCTGAAAACTTTGCCCCTTCTCTTTATTCCAGTTCTTGAAAGCTATGCGCTAGAGGAAAGGGTAATGTCATAGCGTGCTCCCAGGGGAGGGGAGGGGAGGGGGAATGACCAACAGTACCTTCACAGAAGGGGCCACAGTCTTAACAGGATTGCACAAAACCAAGGCACCCCTGTGTCCTTCTCAGGTCACATAGAGTATCGCCCTCTAGTGGTCCAAATAAAACAAAGATCCCCCCCCATCTCCCCTAGTAATACATGGAAATTAAACAGCATCGTTGCTTTAGTCTTCTTCCTAGTGCAGCTTGTAGAGAAACTTTTATTTTGTTGTTAGCGGTTTTCGTGTTTTAACAAGGTGACAAACTGACTGTAGAGAAAATACTATTCAGGGTTCAGTACATAAACAGAGAACCTTCCCTGCAAATTGTTTTAAAGTAGTTTTAAAGGGTTATTCTCTATTTTTGGAAGGTATTTGCCTTTGAAATTAACGTTGATGATAGTACTTGGGTTGATTGATTGTATAAAGGAACGTTGATGTTTTTAAGGTCTCTGACATGTTTGTAATTCGGGCTCCCCAGGTTATTTGTTATCGAAGCGTGAAGGCCAAGCAGGGTCCCCTGAGAAACCACTGTCAGATCTAGGTCGTCTTTCCTACATGGCTTACTGGAAAAGTGTAATATTGGAGTGCCTTTATCACCAAAACGATAAACAAATCAGCATTAAGAAGCTAAGCAAGTTGACTGGGGTCTGTCCTCAAGACATTACTTCCACACTCCACCACCTGCGAATGCTGGACTTCCGCAGTGACCAGTGAGTGTCTGTCACACCCCTTTGTATACCTTGGAAATGAGATTAGGTTGACAAAGGAGCTGCTGGTTAAGGAAAAGGTGATGATGTAAGTTTGGGATCAGACAGCCGAATACTGATGTAATTCACTTCAATAGTACATGTGCTGCTGAATCACCACTTTGTGTGGTGATTGGGTCTGATGAACACACAGACTTTTTCTAGTCTATAAAGTTGGACCTAAACCACTGAATTGTTTATCTTCTAGTATTGGGAGCTTCCTCTCCCCCAATGTGAAATAGTAGCTCTAAAAATAATGTCATGAAGTAAAATATGTTCATTTTACTTCATTAACTGCCCATGTAAATGCCACTAAGTGAAATGTATATTAAAGGGGGGGACAGAAGTTACTTTTACTTAAAATGGTCAGGTCACAAGGGAAAAAATATTTGAGCTGAATAAATGGAAACTAGGAAAAGGTGTCAGATGAGCAAGGGAAAATATGGTGAGGTCTGAGTTAGTCAGTCAGCCTGTAGTGTGGAGTGTGCCCCCCACTTACCTTCTTCCCTAACTCACAGGCTGACACAGCTACATGTTGCATCTTTTCTTTCTTTCTTTCTTTCTTTCTTTCTTTCTTTCTTTCTTTCTTTCTTTCTTTCTTTCTTTCTTTCTTTCTTTCTCTCTCTCTCTCTCTCTCTCTCTCTCTCTCTCTCTCTCTCT